>JAWZYT010006536.1:0-65000 GCA_034508575.1 Petrolisthes manimaculis
GTATGGAAGTGAAATTGTGGGACCTGGTGTGAGAGGCAGACCACTGGTTAGATGGCAGAACAGAGTGGAAGAGTATGTAAAGGAGAGAAACATGAGGGTCAGGGGAGGGCTAGGCCAAGTAAGGAGGGAGTGTTGGAACGAAGAAAACTGGAGACTCTTCTGCCGTGGCCACCCTCTTGGGGGGAGTTTCCGGAGGAACGAGGCGTCGGAGCTCTAGATAGATAGATAGACTCACACACACAGTCTCTCTCTCTCTCTCTCTCTCTCTCTCTCTCTCTCTCTCTCTCTCTCTCTCATATACACACACACACACTGTCTCACACACACACACACACTGTCTCTCTCAAACACACACAATCTCTCTCTCAAACACACACAATCTCTCTCTCAAATACACGCAATCTCTCACTCACACACACACACTGTCTGTCTCAAACACACAATCTCTCTCTCACACACACAGTCTCTCTTTCACAAACGCACATTAATCTCTCTCTCTCACACACACACAGTCTCTCTCTCTCTCACACACACACACAGTCTCTCTCTCTCTCACACACACACAGTCTCTCTCACACACACACAGTCTCTCTCTCTCACACAAACACAGTCTCTCTTTCTCTCTCACACACACAGTCTCTCTCTCATACACACACTCTCTCTCTCTCTAACACACACACTGTCTCTCTTTCACATACACACACTGTCTCACACTCACACACAGTCTCTCTCACACATACAGTCTCTCTCTTTCACACACACAGTCTTTCTCACATACCCATTAATTTCTCTCTCACACACATTAATCTCTCTCAAACACACAGTCCCTCTCTCACACACATATATTAATTTCTCTGACTCACACACACAGTCTCTCTTTTACACACACACAGTCAGTCTCTTGCATGCACACACAGTCTCTCTTTCACACACAGTCTTTCTTTCACACACACAGTCTCTCACACACACACACATTAATCTCTCTGACACACACACAGACTCTTTCACACACACATTAATCTCTCTCTCACACACATTAATCTCTAACACACATACATTAATCTCTCTCTGACACACACAGTCTCTCTCACACACAAATACAGTATCTCTCTCGCACACATTAATCTGTCACACACACATTAATCTCTCTCTGACACACACACACAGTCTCTCTCTCTGACATACATTAAGGTAAGGTTAGGTAATGTGTGATTTTATCTCAAACACACCCAGACACACATTATCTCCCTCCTGCTACGGTACCTCCTTGGTATGTGTCGTAAAACCTTTTGAGGTGCTATATGTCCTTCTAACACACACACACACGCACACACACACACATTCTCTTTCTCTGTCTTTTTTTTTTCTCTCTCTCTCTCTCTGAAACACACACACTAATATAATAGCAATTTTATTTTAACCCTACATTGTAAAACTATTTTGATGTTATTTTAAAACGTGTGTGTGTGTGTGTGTGTGTATTTGTGTGTGTGTGTGAGAGAGAGAGAGATAGAGATAGAGATATTTATCTTATACACACATATTATTACATAATTATTTTATCCCTACATTTTTACAGCTATGAAATTTTTCAGGGGGTGCTGGAGTAGGGGACAGGCTTGGGGGGTAGGAGATATTCTTGGGGGGTTGGGGGTGCGGGAATAGGGGACAGGCTTGGGGTGGGGGGGGGGTTAGGGGGGGTGCGGGAATAGGGGGACAAGCTTGGGAGGGTTGGGGGGTGAGAAAATAGGGGGACAGGCTTGTGTGCTTAGGGGGGTGCAGGAATAGGGGGACAGGCTTGGGGGGTTAGGGGGGTGCAGGAATAGGGGGACAGGCTTGGGGGGTTAGGGGGGTGCAGGAATAGGGGGACAGGCTTGGGGGGTTAGGGGGGTGCAGGAATAGGGGGACAGGCTTGGGGGGTTAGGGGGGTGCAGGAATAGGGGAACAGGCTTGGGGGGTTAGGGGGTGAGAGAATAGGGGACACTCTTCGGGGGTTTAGGGGGTGAGAGAATAGGGGACACTCTTGGGGGGTTGGGGGTGCGGGAATAGGGGGACTGGCTTGGGGGGGGAGTTACGGGGGGTGCGGGAATAGGGGGACAAGCTTGGGGGGTTAGGAGGGTGAAGAAATAGGGGACACTCTTGGGGGGTTAGGAGGGTGAAGAAATAGGGGACACTCTTGGGAGGGTTGGGGGGTGAGAAAATAGGGGGACAGGCTTGTGTGCTTAGGGGGTGAGGAAATAGGGGACACTCTTCGGGGGTTTAGGGGGTGAGAGAATAGGGGGACAGGCTTGGGGGGTTAGGGGGGTGCAGGAATAGGGGGACAGGCTTGGGGGGTTAGGGGGTGCAGGAATAGGGGGACAGGCTTGGGGGGTTAGGGGGGTGCAGGAATAAGGGGACAGGCTTGGGGGGGGGGGAGGTTTGAGTCCAGCTCATAATGTCCCGTATATTAAAATCCTATTATCATATTTTTCTTTAAAGTTATGCAAGTATGGTTTTGACACACACTACTTCTTATGAATAGTAATGTGTTCCATGTGTGTGTGTGTGTGTGTGTGTAGAATCACATCATGTAATTTCCGTAGACTTAATTCATCTTTATAACCACGCACCACGCTACATAAAAAAATGTGGGTTTCTGGAATTGGTCAAAAATGTTCTTGAATCGTACAGTATTTTTAACCGAAATTTGACCATGGAGATCTACATCGATGAAATTTGGACCCTCTCTTCAAAAGCTATGTACATTTTCGTTTCTCAAAAAGCTTAACAAATGATAAAATGGTAAAAATAATGTTCAGTAATTTATTAATGTTTGAACATGAATAATATATAATACCAAACACACACTCACACAACAAACAACAAAATTAATGTTACACATCTGTGTGTGTGTGTGTGTGTGTCTGTGTGTGTTGCTATGTGAGTAACGTATGTCTATATATATATATATATATATATATATATATATATATATATATATATATATATATATATATATATATATATATATATATATATATATATATATATATATATATATATATATATATGTGTGTGTGTGTGTGTGTATATATATATATGAATGATTGAATGAATGTGTGTGTGTGTGTGTGTGTGTGTGTGTGTAACGTAGGCCTATGTGTGTGTATTCGTATATTCTCATGACTGAAATAATAATAATAATAATAATAATAATAATAATAAACGTTTTATTGAAGTTGCAGCAATATGGGTGAAAATACACAGCATATTATTATAAGGTTGATGATTGATGGGAATGGTTTTACATATACGACAATGAAAGATGTTAATATGATACTGAGTTAAATATGGAAATAGTATAAAGTCATACGCCTCCTCCCTTCGTCCTAAATTGGTTGCAGCATCCTTTCAACCCTCTCAAGAGGCAGCAGCTTTATGTTCTAGTCAGAATGTTTCTAAAGTTACACTACATAATAGTTTCTCTGTCTTGGAAACTTTATCAGACACTCATTCTGGTGACCCTTCAACTGATGACAATTCTCAGACTTTAGCTAAAGGTGTCCATGTGGTAGAGGTTCATGCTGCCACACACTCTCCAAAAAGGTCACCTAAACTGCCACAGAGACGTCTTCGTGGTTCCTTTGAGGCACTTGATTTCATAGATGTTCCTCCTTGCAAGGCAACCGTCTCTGTAGACTTATCCATAGTTTGCTCTCAATTTCACCAGAAGCGTTATCGTGGCTCTAATGAATCTCTTGATTCAACAGCTGTTCCAACTCGCAAGCTTCCTTCAGGATCATCAGAGGGGCGTGAAGTGACTGTGGATGCCTCGGATGTTGTGACTTTAAAAGGTAGTTTTCTTATGACATTCTATCTCGTCTGGCGTTGTTTATATTCTGATAAATTAATTATTATCTAAGTTACAAGATATTGTTACCCAGTTTGTCGCAATAGTTCATAACCATTGGGCAACATTAGTGCTTCCCTCCGACATGATTAATTAAATTAAATAACCAATTACATTATAATTATCCACCCCATATCAATGAAGTAAATGTGTTATGTACACTCGTGATACATAGTTTCTGACCAGAGTGTGAGGAGCAGAAAGCTTCGGATCGTCTGGTATTGCTCATTTCCCCCCACCCAGTACACCTATAGAGGCTGAGTTCGAATGCAAGGTATGTGTGTGTGTGTGGTGCCTGCCGTTCGTCTCTGGTCAGGGATTACGTATAACGAGTGTACTGCAACCCATGATGGACAGCAGGAATAACCCAATATAAAGGGACATGACATTTATTGTTGCAGGATTGAAAATGTACTTTGATATTAATGTTTGAGTCAGAAGGAAAAAAAACGTGTGGTTAAGGGGGAAGTTTTGTGTTGATAATTCTGGAGCAACTGAATACTCGCAGACTATTCCAAGCAACATGAGACCAAAAAAGGTAATGAAAGTAAAAAGTATTTCCAAGCAAATCTATTTTTTGGTAACTTGTCAAACAGCAGAAAAAAAAAGTGTGGTGGTGGTGGGTGACAAGGATATAGTAGTGGTAGTGAATCGTCGTTTAGCAAACTACGCTCCATTTTACTTAGTCAGTCAGTGCTCGTTGAACCTAATTTTGATTTACCTTTCAAAATGGCAGTTGATGCTTGTGACACAGGGGCTGGTGCAGTTTTGCTACAAGAAGATGAGTTTGGTGTGGAACATCCGGTATCTCATTATAGTAAGAAGTTTTCTCCATCCCAAAGGAACTACTCCACCATTGAAAAAGAACTCTTAGCTTTAATTTTAGGACTGCAACATTTTTCATTCTACTTTTGTTCTAATAATGGTCCTATTGTCATCTATTCTGACCATAATCCCCAGAGATATCTTAGCAAGTTTAGAGACAAAAATCAAAGACTAACGAGGTGGAGCTTACTTGTACAGTAATATCCCTTAGATATAAGACATATAAAGGGTAAGGCTAATGTAATGGCTGATTTCTTCTCGAGGTTGTAAAAGGGTCGAAATTTCTCACGGGAAATTTAGTTCCTTGAAGGGGAAGGTGTTATGGAATATTCCAGGTTATCTTTCCAGGCTGGCTATAAAAGGTTCATATACAATGTAAAGCCTGAAGAAAAAATTAGAGACTTGTTTTTATTAAATATTCAATTACTAAAAGGGAATTTGCCTTTATTAACCCTTAGTAATAATTGTCTCTCAACTTCTTCACTACCCATAAATTCGTTATGTAACAATTGCCAGCAACTCTACACATTATATCCCTTAAAGTCATTGAAAAAGCCTGCGTCCTGACCTGGCGACATGGCCTCCTCAGGAAACTACATGCGATGGGATTATGTGGTAACCTGCCCTTATTTGTTATGAATTTCATGTCTGACAGAACTTTCTCTGTCAAGCTTTTTACGGATACAATCACTTTCTCGGACACATTTGTCCAGGCAAACGGGGTCCCCCAGGGAAGTGTTCTGTCTCCAACCTTATTTCTATGTATGATTAATGACATTCTACCAGCTCCTCCTCGAAATCTTAAATACTCACTGTACGCTGATGACTGTGCGATATGGCACTCCAGCCATAGTGCACAGTTTTCGGCAACTCGGATCCAATTGGGCCAAGTTATCCGCCTAGGGGTCGCACGGCCTTGGAGGGCACTGGCGTTAGGTCCCTCAGAGCAAGACTCCACGACCTCGTAGAGTGTGTCGGTATAGAATTATCAACAATCGATTCTCTGGTTCTAGTAAATATTGCACCCTGGGTAATACCCCCTTATATTTGTGTGGAATCCTGGTTACCAGGGGTTAAATCCCAGGTGCCGGAGGTGGAGGTACAACAGAGGTTTCGTGAGATAATTATCAAACATCTTTCCTATTTCCATCTTTACACCGACGGGTCCAAGACGGATGAATGTGTGGGTGCGGGTGTATGGTCGCATGAATGTCAGTTAAGATTCAGACTGCCAAGTCATACATCTATTTTTCTTGCTGAATTATTTGCTATAGATAAAGCTTTGGATTTTGCCCTATCGACGACCCACGATAGGATAGTCATATTTACTGATTCATTAAGTTCACTTAAAGCTATTAAATCTTTGAATACAACTAACAATGAAATACAGGGTAATATCATTAGTAAGCTATTTAGTGCCAATAAATTGATCAAGTTAATATGGGTACCATCACATTATGGTATCTATGGTAATGAACAGGCTGATAAATTAGCAGGGTCAACTGTTGATCTGGACCTTAGCATAGTCCGTACGGATCTCGGGTGTTTTGTCTCTCTCATAAAATCTAAAATTCATCTCCTGTGGCAAAGGCAGTGGACCAGACTAGACATCAACAATAAATTCAAAGCAGTGATTGAACCCTGGGCCACGTCATCATGGCGTAGCCGTAGGGACGAGGTGGTGTTGGCCCGTCTGAGGGTCGATGCCACTAGATTAACCCACCTCGATCCCTATATCAACAAAGATTTTCCACCTGAATGCACATCATGCAATACAGTAATGTCCAACTCTCATTTATTACTTTTCTGTAATAAATATGAAAATAAAAGAGGTAAAATCAAACAATATTTCAGACAAAAAAAGATGGCTTTCACCATACACAATGTTTTAGCAGATGATAATATTATAAACAAACTGCTAAATTTTCTGAGGGAAACAAAACTTTATGACCTTATATAGATTGATAAAATATAATGGAACCATTGGCTTAATGACCTTTGATTATATGTCTCTGGTTGATAGCCAATAAATCCAACAAGAAGTAGTAGTGAATAAATCAGGAAATCAGGAATGTATATTTACTATAATATCCTACAACACTAATGATTAATGGACTAACTATGGCAACGAGATATACACTGTCTCATAGTTTTCACAAAGGATAATAGTAAGAGAGACACACACATACAACTCTCTATTTTAGATGCTTCACTAAGACTGGTGAGCAACACGACATTCTCAGCCTGGAAGTCAATCCTGGAAACGCATTCTTTCGGCTCCCCAAGCACCAGGACCTCCTTGTTACCAATAGAAAATAAATAGAACATTTACTGGCAGTATCCCTTCGTTTTCCAGCCTTCTAGAAAACACACACGCACAAACACACACACATTATATTACAAGTTCATTAATATATACTTCTTTCTCTTTCGTCATGCTATGTTCCGAGTCTGTCACGTTCACACCTCATTCCTTCTATGTCATTTCTTCATCTTTCGTTCTCGTTCTCTTTCTCTGGAGGGGGAAAGTTGAGGTTGGGGGGGAGGAATAGACTATCACAACAGTCATATAAGTAAGTTCTATGCTAATCCATCTCGTATTATTTATTTTTTTCTTGTCTTTACGTGATTCAGGCAGTTGTTCCTAAAATATTTGCAGTCTATGTTGCTACTACATAGGAAATGATAGAAAAGAGACAAATCGTTGTAGATGCCTAGACACACTGGGCTTGATAATGTGAAGAAAGTAGAGTAGGAATAGAGAAGACTAACACACGTTTTGCTGGATATTATATACTAATAATAATGAGTAGAATGTTATGGAGGGAAGGTTGAAGGAGGTAAACTATTATACGGGTGTCTTTTTTAAATTTATGATATGATATTTAAATATGATAAGCTGAGTTGGGTCAAGATAAATCCACATATTTACTCGTAATAAGTATCCAGGTTACCTTCGAATAGCCTATAGATGGAGTAATTAAGGGGGAAGTACAGTGGTGGTAAATCTTGAGCTAAAGATTCCTCCAAACTATTCCAGGTAATAGGATACCATAATTTTCTTCGTTTGGGTCTGTTTCCTGGCAAGCTTTGGAGGAATTAAAAGTAAACTATCCCCTTAACGAGCTCTATCAACTATGAGACAGAAGAATAGTGTTACATATCCAGTACCAGGGTGGTTCCCATAGTAGAACTTATATCATTAAAAGGTATTGGATAAGGGCAAGTTAGGTTCACTGATGGGAAACTCACCCCAAAACCAGGTACATACCATGGAAGGAGAGCCATTATGACGCCTTCATCGACCACCACTGGGCCATAAACACACTCAGTATATGCCCCCCCCCCCCATCCCCATACACAGACTTTCCCCACCTCCTGATCAAGTGTAATTTCAACTCTTTTTTTTAGTTTTTTATGTGTTCATCAGTGTGTTGTTTTGTGTGAATGGATAAGAGTCGTGTTTATATTCTATCAGATGTTTATTTACAAACACAGAACGAACAAATTGCACTGAAACCAGCCCGATTTTTTTTTTTTTTTTTTTTTTAGCTAGGTCATTTTTTTCTGATGGGATTTTGTCCTTGTGGTTTTGTCGTAGGGTGATTGTCGTAGTGGTTTTGTCACAGTGGTTTTGTTGTAAGGGTATTATCGTGGGGGATTTGTCTCACAGGGTTTGTCGCAGTGTTTTTTTTCTCAAGGGTTTTGTTGCAGTGGTTTTGTCTCAAAAGCTTTGTCTTAGTGGTTTTGTCTTAGTGGTTTTGTCTCAAGGGGTTTGTGTTGGGGGTTTGTCTCTCGGGGTTTGTCATGGAGGTTTTTGTCATAGTGGTTTTGTCTCTAGAGGTTTATGTAAGAGGGAGTTAATTTTAGTCTATACACTCCCCTCCATCTACCCACACAATAGTTATGACACCTTCAATTTGGTCCTGTATTCACTTCTCATCCTGTATCTTGGTTTTAGTATTCAAGGGAAAGTAGAAAAGTTGCCCCAGCCCCAGCCCCAGTCACAATCCAAGCCCCAACCCCAGCCCCAGCCCCTGCCCCTGCCCCAACCCCAGCCCTAGTCCCAGTCCTAGTCACAGCCCCAACCCCAGTCACAGCCCCAGTCACAGTCCCTGCTCCAACCCCAGTCACAGCCCCAGTCTCAGTCCCAGTCTCAGCCCCAGCCCCTGCCCCAACCCCAACCGCAGTCACAGCCCCAGTCACAGCCCCAGTCACAGCCCCAGTCACAGTCCCAGCCCCAACCCCAGTCCCAGCCCCAGTCTCAGTCCCAGCCCCTGTCCCAACCCCAACCGCAGTCCCAGCCCCAGTCTCAGTCCCAGTTTCAGCCCCAGCCCCTGCCCCAACCCCAACCCCAGTCCCAGCCCCAGTCTCAGTCCCAGTCTCAGCCCCAGTCCCAGCCCCAACCCCAGTCACAGCCCCAGTCACAGCCCCAACCCCAGTCACAGCCCCAGTCACAGCCCGTGCTCCAACCCCAGTCCCAGCCCCAGTCCCAGTCCCAGCCCCAACCCCAGTCCCAGCCCCAGTCTCAGTCCCAGCCCCTGCCCCAACCCCAACCCCAGTCACAGCCCCAGTCACAGCCCCAGTCCCAACCCCAGTCACAGCCCCAGTCACAGCCCAAGTCACAGCCCCAGTCCCAGTCACAGTCACAGTCCCAGTCACAGTCCCAGCCCCAGTCACAGCCCAGTCACAGTCACAGTCACAGCCCCAGTCATAGTCACAGTCCCAGCCCCAGTCACAGTCCCAGCCCCAGTCCCAGCCCCAGTCACAGTCACAGTCACAGTCCCAGCCCCAGTCCCAGCCCCAGTCCCAGCCCCAGTCCCAGCCCCAGTCACAGTCCCAGCCCCAGTCCCAGTCCCAGTCCCAGTTCCAGTCCCAGCCCCAGTCCCAGTCCCAGCCCTAGTCCCAGCCCCAGTCACAGCCCCAGTCCCAGTCCCAGTTCCATCGCCCCTCCCTCCTCACCTCATAAAAAGTTAATACCCTTTGTGGTTAATTGCCATAATGACCTTTAGGTTGGGTGATCTGCATAAATTCAGGGCAATTTGTGTAATTAAATATTGTATTGATGAATTTGGAGCAAAGGATTTTCCAAACTATTCCCTGACATACATACATTGATTGGTAACATCTCTCTTGAGTATATTATTATATTGGGCCTGTTTCTTAGCATAGTTTAGATATATTTACACACATACATACACACACAGAGATTGACGAATGAATTGATGGTTAGACTGATGGATGAATTTACGGGTGAATTGAATTAATGAATGAATTGATGGATGTTTTGATGGATGAAAAAGTGACACAAATTTGTTTATTTTCAGCTAATCGTAGGTAATGCTAGAATACTTGTTAGGTAAATTTAGTATCTGCTGTGGAAAACAAATTATAATATAGAGAACTGTTCATCTCATGTTGTTTTGGAAGACAGTCAAACACTCCTTTACAAAATACTGTATATACAAACACTCCCTCCACTCATCTACATCTATACAACCATTCTCAATTATCTACACATACAGTATATACAACCACTCCCTCCACTCATCTACATCTATACAACCATTCTCAATTATCTACACATGCTGTATATACAACCACGTCCCTCCACTCATCTACAGTACATCAAACTACAATAGTAACGCCTGAAAATTGCTTCAGTATTCATTTTCTTTCTAACCTGTTCATAAAAGAAAATGTTATTTTTTTCATGCTCCAACTAGAGATAAATTAATAACACTTGATGATGGATTCACCTACCCATGTTCAAATTCCAGTTCAACTTCAAGTTGTGGGTCCCTCAGAGAGCCGCTCATGGCCAGAATAATATGCATGAGTCCCTCAGAGAGCCGCTCATGGCCAGAATAATATGCATGAGTCCCTCAGAGAGCCGCTCATGGCTAGAATAATATGCATGAGTCCCTCAGAGAGCCGCTCATGGCCAGAATAATATGCATGAGTCACTCAGTGAGCCGCTCATGGCTAGAATAATATGCATGAGTCCCTCAAAGAGCCGCTCATGACCAGAATAATATGCATGAGTCCATCAGAGAGCCACTCATGGCCAGAATAATATGCATGAGTCACTTGGAGAGCCGTTCATGGCCAGAATAATATACATGAGTCACTCAGAGAGCCGCTCTTGGCCAGAATAATATGCGGGGGTTGTGCGGGGGGAATTTAGGGATCTAGGGGAGGATTAGGAAGGGGGTTAGGAGAAGGGTGGATTGGGTCAGGGATTGCGGATCGATGATTAGGATTGGGGAGGTAATGATTGGTGATCCTATTTCTAACCGTTTCAAGAGTGGGGTTATTAACGACGTAAGGTGGGAGATGATTACACTCTTGAATGCTGAAGGGAAAGAATGAGTGCCTAATATATCAGTGTTTGTCTGCTATGTATGATATTTGAAGTTGTGGTTGCCTCTAGATATGCGTCTTTGTCTATGTCAGCTAACTTGTTTGTGATTTTGTATATCATCTGTTGTCTGTGTATCTACTGTATCTTCGTGTTACCAATTGATCTATTTTTGTGTCTTGTTTAAGCAAAGTGATTGATGTAGTGTGTTTGTAATCACGACTAGCCCATCTTGCAGTTTTGCTTTGTGCAGACTCTAATTTATTGATACTAATGTTAGTGTGTGGATCCCAGACGGTGTCGCAGTACTCTAAGTGTGGCCCAACGAAAGTGTTATAAACAATAAACAAGCCTTGGCAATGATGTGTGTGTTCCACCTCATGTCCGCTGAGATGTGGATACCCAATTATTTGTGGGAAGGAACTGTGTTGAGGTTGGTGTTGTGTAGCTGGTTTGTATGTGGAATGGGATTATGAGCACGGGTAAAACGGATGTGATGGCATTTATCTGGTCTAAATGTCATCTGCCACTTGACTTCCCAGTTTTCAAGTGCAGTTAGGTCGTCCTGTAGTCGAAGGCAGTCTTTCCTATATTTAATTGGTTTGTAAACTAAGCTATCATTTGCAAAGGTCTAGTGGTAGAAAATAGTGAGAGTGGCAAGTCATTAATGTATGAAAGGAAGAGAAGGAGACCCAGGATAGGACGTCTTATTATTGTTCAGGTTCCTGGTAACCCCTTTGTCAACAGCCTGGACACGTAGTACCATTATCCCCATCCCTAAACCCAACTCTACTGACTTCAGTCTTCTATCTCTCACTTCCTCTGTGTGTAAAGTGATGGAGAGGATATTACTTACTCGTCTCCGTCACCTCACTGATGATCATCTATCTCCTAATCTCTTTGGATTCCTTCCAGGTCGTAGCTCACACCACTGTTTTGTGAACTTTTCTCTCACTTGAAGTCATCTTCATGTAGGCCTACAGTTTACACTGGTTTTAAAGCAGCCTTTGATGTGACCAACCGAGAATAAATACTAGTTGAACTTACATCATTAGGAGTCTCGAGAACTATTATTTCAGTGGATTGAGAGCTACCTCTCTGGTAGACACTCGTGTTTTATTTTGTGAGTCTGTCAGTGACTATCTACCATTTAACCTCGGTTTAGTCCATTTCTCTTTAACATTTTCATGCACAGACCTTTTTGCCTTCTGGGTCCCTTCTCACTTTCGTCTCTCATAGTCATCTATGCTGATGATATTTACGTCAGAGCTCACAATCCTATCACACTCCAGCGTCTCCATAACTTTGCTGGTGCCGCCACATCCTGTAGAATCATCATTAATACTACCAAGACTAAGCTTCTAGCTCGCTTTTCCTCAACCAAACTTGCATGTAAGACCTTAACCCTGCTTGGCAACAACCTCGATGTTATCTAGGATTACATTTACCTCGGGATTTCTATCTCCTCACTCAGTAACCCCTCCTCATACATATCTCAGCTACATAATAGGTTGTGAGCTAGACTTCACCACCTCTGCTCCATTACATCAGGCCCAAGAGGCGTCAGTATTCCCATTGATCGGTCATTTTATATAATGGATGTAAGATATCTTTTTGATTATCATGGACTTCATTTGTCTCTCCTCCCTTCGACCTTGCTTAAACCTCTTGACAAAACTTAAAATAAAGATATATGTATCATCTTACACTGTCCCAGATCAACTCGAATAGTCAGAATGCTTACTGAACTCAACCTTTCTCCTGTTATTAACAAAATATGATATGTTAGGTATCTGTTGTGGCACACAATGTCTGCCAACTGCTCCCTCTCCCAGTACCAATTTTTCTCCACTTTTAATTATGGTCTTCTCTGACTACACTAAACTGGAGCAGGTCAAGCAAAACAACTTCCCTGGCCTAGCATCTTGGCTTCACAGAATCCGTTCAACACTTTGCCCAGCTCTGCATTTAATGGGCAGTGATCCTAGTGATATCCGTCATGACCTACTCACACCACTTCACACCTACTCATTACCTCTAGTTTGGACTAGTCTCCCCAACTATCACATACACACCTCATAATAAACATAAGGACCGTCCACCACTCCTTACACAATTTTCCATACTGCAAACACTCTCAGAAGCCTCCAAGCAATTTTCCGCCCCTCTACTTCATGTTTACAGTAATAGCTCCTTATTGACGACTGGTAAAGCTTGGACTGCCTGCATTGCATGTATTCAACTCTGGCTCTCCTACCTTCTCAACGTCACATTGCCTCCTTGATTTGAGTAGCAGTACCCAGTGTGAACTGTCGTCCATAATTTCAGTACCTGTCTACTTCACCACTGAAGGAATATCTGGTCTCATTATCAGCAACTCACAGGCAGCCTTATCCCTTATTCGTAGTCCTCCATCCCACCACACCCTTCTTATCTCCTCCCTACAACACCATATCCCTCTTGTCACCACCCTTGGCCTTTGTGTTTCTTTCCTCTGAATCTCTGATCTACCACCAGGTAGATAGACTTATCAAAATTACTGTCACCTGTCCCAACCTACTGTACACCTCCCAATCACCAAGAGTTTACTGAGAAGAATTATGTGTGATAAAACACGAGAGGACTTGGAACTCCGTACTGACACTGAACGACATAACAGTTTCTGTATTCTTCACTATGACACCTGTATGGTAGGAGTCACACCATCACTCACTGTTGTGATGTAGCCGTTGACAATTATTTCATAATCTTTATTATATATTATATCATTATTTTCTTTGGCAACATTATTACTCTTACAGCAGTTTTTTTTTATTTACAGGGTGATTCAACATTCCATGCATTAAATTGAATGATGACCTGCTTGGAAATTTATAAGCAAAATGTCTCTGTGATAAAATGTGGAATTATACAGAGTTTAGCTGTTACAATACATTTTATGATACTGAACGAATTGCACTCTTTATGTACCTTTCTGTAGAAGCCTAAATCGGTTTCAGTTTGTTGTGGTGTCTCATGTGTTTATCTGTATGTGTGTTTTTGTGTGAGTATATATATATATATATATATATATATATATATATATATATATATATATATATATATATATATATATATATATATATATATATATATATATATATATATATATATATATATATATATATATATATATATATATATATATATATGTGTGTGTGTGTCTGTGTTTGTATATGTTTATGTATAGTAGGCAGTGGGAGTGACGTCGCCTCCTCTGCCCTGATGGGACCCACGGTGGCGTGGGACTGAGGTGGGTGGGTTAGGTCTTTTTCAGCCCGTTGTAAAATTCGTCTAGTATTAATTTTTCATATCATCATCAACGTTCTCCAGAGCATATTAATTAAAGGTAATTAAGGATCTTAAAAAATATATCATACTTTTGGTTCATTGGAGCACCTTCATTCCTCCAAAGTCTGCCAGGAAACAGGACTAGTGTAACTCAAATAGTGATGGCTCCTTGTTGCTGGGAATAGTTTGGTATGCCAGGAAACAGGACTATAGTGTACCAACAAATAATGATGGCCTCTTTCTTGTTGTTGGGAATAGTTTGGAAGAATCAGTACCACCAGATTTACTAATACTATACTGCCCCCTTAACTACGGGTTAACTAACAACTAACTCATAATGAAACATCTCATTAGGGTCAGTATTAACTAATAATAACTAACTCATAATGAACCATCTCATTAGAGTCAGTAATAACTAATAAGAACTAACTCATAATGAAACATCTCATTAGAGTCAGTATTAACTAACAACTAATTCATAATGAAACATATTATTAGGGTCAGTGCTTACTAACAACTAACTCATAATGAATAATTTTAATAGGGTCAGTAATAAAACAAATATTAATTAATTTTGAAACATTTTATTAGGGTGAGTACTAACTAATATTGAAACATTTTTTTAGAGTGAGTGCTAACTAATATTGAAACATTTTATTAGGGTGAGTGCTAACTAATATTGAATAATTTTATTCGGGTCAGTGCTAAGAAAAAATCCAATAATATGTGAATAATACCATACACCCAAAATAGTATTATTCAGTCGAATCAAACATGGCCAAATTCATTATTATTATAAATGTGCCGAAAAGAAACATATAACCTAATTGTCTCTCACCTTAAGGACCCAATGATTGTGTATGAGAATTGAAGGCTTCTAATTCCTCCTATCAATGCTATGAAACAACCTCCTTCCATAATATAGAGAATTGAAGGCTTTTAATTCCTCCTATCAATGCTATGAAACAACCTCCTTCCATAATATAGAGAATTGAAGGCTTTTAATTCCTCCTATCAATGCTATGAAACAACCTCCTTCCATAATATAGGTAGTGTTTCATGGCAGTATATGAAGGACTCATTTACCTTCAATTTTCTGACTACATCACAGGGTCACTTAATTAAGCATACATATAACATACCTCCATTCATGTATACATTCTTATTGACTTGTATACTTATTTAGGCTACATGAATATATACATACATACAGTTGGGGACATATGAAACGCTGTGTGTGTGTGTGTGTGTGTATGTGTGAGTGAGTGTGTGTGTGTGTGTGTGTGTGTGTGTGTGTGTGTAAGTGTGTGTGTGTGTGTGTGTGAGTGTGTGTGAGTATGTGAGTGTGAGTGTGAGTGTGTGTGTGTGTATGTGTGTGTGTGTGTGTGTGAGTGAGTGTGTGAGTGTGTGTGAGTATATGAGTGTGAGTGTGTGTGTATGTGTGTGTGTATGTGTGTGTGAGTGTGTGTGTGTGTGTGTGTGTGAGTGTGTGTGTGTGTGTATATATATATATATATATATATATATATATATATATATATATATATATATATATATATATATATATATATATATATATATATATATATATATATATATATATATATATATATATATATATATATATATATATATATGCGATGAGTCCTATTCTATATGCTTGATAAGAGGCCTGTGGTTTTAAAGTGTACCTGTTTCATTTGTCTACAACTGTATTGTACATAACTCTATATAGGAAACAAATACTGGTTAGTATTGGGAATGATATTATTATACTTTGGAATATTATTTTCTGAGGACACAGTTATTGATAATTTCATTCTTAATGTAAAATGTTTTCCTTCAGTAATAACCATATTGTGTGTGTTTACCCGAGTAGTGGTTTGTGAATATGTAGGTAGCCTAAGTATGTAAGTAAGTATATATGTATATATGTAAGAGACAAGAGGAGTTAGTAGGTGCGTAAGTATATCTGGTGGTGTTGACGATGAAGTAGTAGTTACGGTACGATGACCTTATGGAGTCATCGTATACCCGATACCTGACCACACCAACCATCACTAACACCACCTCAATTTATTAATGATCTTGAATATAATAAGGCAAGCAGGTCCCAACTCACTCAACAATTATTTACATGGGGCAGAGGTAGAAGAAGGAGCAGAGGTAGAAGAAGGAGCAGAGGTAAAAGAAGGAGCAGAAGTAGAAGAAGGAGCAGAGGTAGAAGAAGGAGCAGAGGTTGGTGCCTGTTGGCTGCATTGTTCTCGGCACCACACATGATATCTGAACCCATCCTCTGGATCGGTTGCGTCAGATAAGAAGGAAATTTTGACGTAACCATCAACAGTGGTGTAACCGTGGAAGTTATCAACCCCACATTTCCTGCAATTGTAGGAAACAATTACTATATTATGTGTGTGTGTATGTGTGAGACAGAGGGACAAACAGACAAATTGAGAGTGGAAATTATTAATAAATTATTTCTTCATGATATATCTACATGTAGTACATTTTAAACCCAGAGAAATAATAATGAACAAAGTTCTCCTTACTGAATAGATGCGTCGTTATCCTGTAACAATAGATAATCGTAACACTGTTGCTGGAATTTGTCCTCCAAACTGTGTGAATCCATACTAAATATCAGTTGGGTAATATCCCGAGGTTCGCAAATCATGGTCCAGTCACACCTGTAAAATCAATGAATTAGTATTCTTGTCCTGAATCATTGCGAATAACTGCTAAATTGGTTAGCATTTTCTTTTTTAATATTGAGTTTCATTGATAAAAGTGCGTTAAACTTTGCCTTCAAATTTAAAGGTATTAGTTTGAAATAATCATATTTCGTTATGATACAACAGAAGATATACACAATATACTAATGACTTATGATATTGTGATGGAATTGTTTAACAAGAAAGAATAGGATACATTCACATATGGTTCTCCTTCTTAGCTCAATCAAAATATTCATATAATTAGGAGATCCACTTTGCTGTCTAGGCCTATTCCTTACAGATAATTTCTAGGGTAGCTTGATGTTCCATAATTCGGTGACTCGATGGTTATTCTCTCATCTATTTGCATGTAAGCTGTTGTATTAGGAGCCATGAGGTCTATCGGGGGGTCTGCTAACACCAGTACCCCAAGAAGGCCCACTGCTATCACCACCTTCAGCATCCTGCGTTGTGAAGTAAAGAACAACACGCTTATTAATTCAAGTGAGTTGAATATATATATATATGAATCAGTATCATTAATAAATATTGAAATAATGTTAACAATACAGTGAATGGAATTTGACAGAGCAGTGAAGGGATGTGAACAAATCAGTGAAGAGAAGTGAACAATACTGTGTACAATAGATGAACAATACAGTGAACAATAGATGAACAATACAGTAAACAATAGATGAACAATAAAGCAAAGGGATGTGAACAATACAGTGAACAATAGATGAAAAATACAGTGAACAATAGTTGAACAATACAGCAAAGGGATGTGAACAATACAGTAAACAATAGATGAACAATACAGCAAAGGGATGTGAACAATACAGGGAACAATAGATGAACAACACAGTGAAAGTATTTGAACAGGACAACGAACAGGAAAGTGATCATTAAGTGAACAAAACAGTAAAGAGATGTGAACAATGCATTGAACAATAAATGAACAAATCAGTTCAGGGATGTAAGCAAAACAGTGAACAGTAGGGGAACAAAACACTGAACAATAGGTAAACAGTACAGTAAAGGGATGTGAACAATGCAATGAACAGTAGGTGAACAAAACAGTAAAGGGATGTGAACAAAACAGTGAAGAGATGTGAACTTTTTAGTTTACTCATATATTGTGTAAATGTTTATGTTTTACTAACAGCGATATCCGACGTTGTCCGGGTAAAGATCCTACATGTGGTTTTGTCAAAAAAATTCCTCTAATTATTTGTATGTGAACTTATTAGGAGGGTGGGAGGAGTCCATTATCCGGGGAGGTTGCTGGTCCACCAGAGAAACCATACCAGCTTTACAACCATAAAAGTTATCCATGATAACTAAAGCAGAAAGTGGCATTGTAACATCCACAATTAAATAGCAAGGCCCAAGTGGCTTGGGATGCAGGAGTACTGGGATTGACCCCTCCCATACATTAGTTAAAAAAAATCACTGTCCTTAGATTTAGTATTAGATTTAGGTGTTCAACATTTTGTGGTATGAGTTTATTCCTAAACTGGGTATGCAAGCCAGGCCTGCCTTGAGACCATAGAGTCTATGTTGAGAAAGCCATAAATCTTTGGTTGTTTTAAGCTGATAATTCAAGAAACATATATCCACCAAAAATATAATTAGACTGAGGACATTCCCAGGACTACACCGGTCACAATGCTGTATCATTTGTTAACATTTTTTTCTATTGTATCCCCATTGGGGATTCGAACCGATTAAAATGACGTACTAATTTTTACTCTAGGTCAAACGATGCGGCCGTGCCTAGCGGATAAACAACGGATTTTCATTGAGAGGTTCGCAATGACCTGATTGGCGGCTCCCAAGAGAGAGAGAAATCATCAGTGATCAAAGAAAAAGTCCAAAGTATTAGATATAAATTGCATCACTATGCCGTATCAGATGTATCACTTTATATAATTGCTAATGGAAATAGGCCCAGTGGCCCTGGCAATTCTTTATTTTTCATAATTATTCAACACAAAGAGAGAGAGAGAGAACGAGCTCTCTGTATAGGAACTGTACATGTGGGTTAAGTAAGTGGTTATGGAAACCCACAAAAATAATTATATAATTTAGTTCCCATATATATGTTTTTCTGCTTAGCAATGTGGTTTATGTGGCTCTCACTCTGAATATGTCCTGAACTTTTGGCTCTCGTGAAAACATTAGCGAATAACACTGGGCTAAGCACACAGACGGAGTGTTTTATATATATATAGATTTGTGCTGTGTTAATTCAAGAGGTATAAGGGAGAGGAGGGGGCAACAAGAAGAGTAACTGCACCTGATCCAAGAAGGGTAGACCGTCGATGAACCTGAGTGTTGATTATGTGGAGTTAACCTGAACCACAACCTAACCCTGGCGGCTTTATATACCCTCTTCCACAGGTGTCTTAGACCCCACAGCTGCAGCGGAGGAATGGGATGATGCAGATGACTCACACAAATAATTCATAGCACCAAGAGTTTAATATTCAGAAGTCTTCGATCAGCAAGTTATAGGGTCGTTGTTTGTGTGATACACGTTCATCCAAACTCTGACCCCGTTGAGATAATGATGTGGGCAATACTTTAAAGGTTTGGGTGCCCCTTCGGCCACAGCCACTCTTTTTCAGTTCTTTAGCTATGCTTCTTTCTACATAAGGAAGATCTAGAAATATATAAAAATATTACTAGTTATTCAGACATCTCGCAAATATCTGAGGAGAATGCCAAAATGTAAAGGCTAAAATATTATTTCCCTGAAAAATTGCTTTTCTTATCATGTTAAGGAAGGTGTGCTGTGTTGGTAATTCTGGAGCAACTGATTCCTCCAAGCTATTCCAATAACTGAGTCATGATTCGTATATCTGTTAATCATGTTCTGTTTCCTGACATACTTTAGAGAAATCAAAACACTCCACTGTACCATGAATATACTATCCCATTAATGATCTTAATATATTTCCAACTCATTAACTTATCGTATGATATATACTGTACGTCTGATACAAGATAACTATGTGTATATGTATGCATGTATTGAGAAAGTGTGTGTAGGTGGTTGGGTTTAATTAAATTTTCTATTTGTAGTGGATGTGGTAGCTTGCTCGTATATACATGAATATATGTGAATGATTCATATTGACAAGTATGTTGTGTGGGTGGAAGGTAAACACAGGATAGAGCTTCGAGTTATTTATTTCTCTTACGTTTCAGACTACACAGAGTCCATCTTCAGAGAGAAATGACATAGGGAAGAGGGTACCAGAGCTATATATACCGGTGGTGGCCTACACTGCACCTGCCACTACTTAATCTCACCTGACCTCACCTCACCTGACCTCACCTCACCTCACCCCGTCCTTTCTTTTACACTCCAGGGCTATATTGGCTGAGTAACTACACCATTTCATAAATCCTTCCCTATGATTATGAATATTCTTTGTACAAATGTATGCTGCTTCTAATGCCTTCCTCATTTTCTTTTCCAAACCACTGTTTCTTTTCCAAACCATAGGGAAGGATTTATGAAATGGTGTAGTTACTCAGCCAATATAGCCCTGGAGTGTAAAAGAAAGGACGGGGTGAGGTGAGGTGAGGTCAGGTGAGGTGAGGTCAGGTGAGATTAAGTAGTGGCAGGTGCAGTGTAGGCCACCACCGGTATATATAGCTCTGGTACCCTCTTCCCTATGTCATTTCTCTCTGAAGATGGACTCTGTGTAGTCTGAAACGTAAGAGAAATAAATAACTCGAAGCTCTATCCTGTGTTTACCTTCCACCCACACAACATACATGAATATATCAATACTTCGATGAAATGAGAAACAGATAACGTGATCTATACAAGACAGATGACCTGACAAGTTTATGTATGTGTTTAATCGAGTAATAGTTAATCTAACATGTTTGCCTTGATGTGTATGAGAGAGAGAGAGGGAGAGAGATAGATAGAGATAGATAGAAAGAGATAGAGATAGATAGATAGATAGATAGAGAGAGAGGGAGAGTTACATTTGAATGTTTGTGTGTGTGTGTGACAGACAGAGAGAAACATAACATAAATTTTAAGCTCTGAGTGTAGGAGTCAAAGAGGAATATAATGGAAAGCAGAACCAACCAAGACTGAAGGGGAGAAATCACTGGAAGGAAAAATTAATGCATAGAGGCATATGGAAATGAGAGGGTCACTTAGTTCCTGTATAATTAGTTTGTATTCGAAATCCTTGTGTTGTTTTTATGTTATGTAATGAAATGGAAGGATAGGGTTGAACAAAATAAAAAATACATACCGTACGGAGAAACAGAATTTCTTGTGCTCTATTTATAATAATTATGTAATGAAATGGAAAGATAGTGTTACAGAAAAATATAAAAATATGAAGAAACATACGGTGATGGATGGTGATGATGGTAATAAATTCTAATTTCTTGCACTCTATTTATAATATGTAATGAAATGGAAGGATAGGGTTATATATTTCTATTGAATTATCTTCAAGGTTGCTTATGATTTATAGTTGGACTGATATGTTTCATGCCTTGCTTTGGCTGTCTGTCTGTCTGTCTGGTGAGGTCTGTCCGACTGTCTGTGTGTCTGTCTGTATACGGACTGACAGGGAAGAAACTAGCGCCACAAATTAAATTATTTCGCAGAGAGAGAGAGAGAGAGAGAGAGAGAGAGAGAGAGAGAGAGAGAGAGAGAGAAGGAGAGGAGGTGGAAAGATAAGACAAACTTACTGCTTTACTCTCTCTCTCTCTCTCTCTCTTTCTCTCTCTCTCTCTCCCTCTCTCTCTCTCTCTCCATTAAAGTGTTTCCAGGCAATCAGTCAGTCAGGCCTTGGTAGATATTAGTTTTCTAAGTAACTCAAACTAA
The DNA here is from genome assembly GCA_034508575.1 of Petrolisthes manimaculis. Classification (NCBI taxonomy): domain Eukaryota; kingdom Metazoa; phylum Arthropoda; class Malacostraca; order Decapoda; family Porcellanidae; genus Petrolisthes; species Petrolisthes manimaculis. The sequence goes on from JAWZYT010006536.1 coordinate 21,993, forward strand.
TGTTAAACTGACGTCACTTCACCATCGATTCTCAGCTGCCCATTTCACCCACACATACACACGAAACTCCCTACCCTTCCCCTAACACGAAACTCCCTATCCTTCCCCAACCACGAAACTCCCTACCCTTCCCCCAACCATGAAACTCCCTACCCTCCCCTAACACGAAACTCCCTACCCTTCCCCTAACCACGAAACTCCCTACCTTCCTCCCCTCCCCCCCCCCCCACACACACCTGCAGGTCTCCTTTGCTACTGACGTGAGGCCCAATATTGCCAGCGGGAGCCAATCAGCTGATCGGTTGTAAATAATGTGCGCATGTGTGTGTGTGTGTATGTGTGTGTGTGTGTGTGTATGTGTATGTGAATGGAAGTTGACGGCCCCGAGGAGGTGAACATGGTGTATATCATAATATTGGGTGTTTAAAGGGTTAAGGGGATGTACTGTATAATATATTATTCTTTATATTATCTTATGATGAATTTAACACCCACTTGTCATTTCCCTTATATATATATATATATATATATATATATATATATATATATATATATATATATATATATATATATATATATATATATATATATATATATATATATATATATATGTTTTAAAATATTCGCAAAGTATCAACAAAGACCCAGTAATAATGTATATATATTTTTGAAGGGTTTATAACACCAGCAGTATAGGGGGGAATGTTTTCAGGGACTGTAAGCAACCCTGTGATGTAGTCAGAGAATTGAAGGTAAACGAATCCTTCAAATATTGCCACGAAACACCACCTATATTGAAGGAACGTGTTTCGTGGCCTAGTTAGTAGGAATCAGAAGCCTCCAATTCTCATACACGATCACAGGAACCTTAAGGAGGTTGTGCAGTGTTGGTAATTCTGGAGCAACTGATTCCTCTAAACTATTCCAATAACTGAGTCATGATTCGTATATCTGTTAATCATGTTCTGTTTCCTGACATACTTTAGAGAAATCAAAACACTCCACTGTACCATGAATATACTATCCCATTAATGATCTTAATATATTTCCAACTCATTAACTTATCCTATGATATATACTGTACGTCTGATACAAGATAACTATGTGTATATGTATGCATGTATTGAGAAAGTGTGTGTGGGTGGTTGGGATTATTTATTTTTTTAATTTGTAGTGGATGTGGTAGCTTCCTCGTATATACATGAATATATCAATACTTCGATGAAATGAGAAACAGATAACGTGATCGATACAAGACAGATGACCTGACAAGTTTATGTATGTGTTTAATCGAGTAATAGTTAATCTAACATGTTTGCCTTGGTGTGTATGAGAGAGAGAGGGAGATAGAGATAGAGATAGATACATAAAAATAGATAGATAGAGAGAGATAGAGAATTACATAGAGTTACATAGAAACACAGACAAGGAGGGGGAGGAGCTTGTCAGGTGGGGGAACCTCGCCTTGTGCGAACATTTGCTGATAATTTTGTGTTCTAACTGACTACAACTTAAGATTATAGGAGTAAACTCCTTAAATATATAAATTTGCCTGACTACTAAACCACCATAAATTACGGCGGGGTGTCGTAAACATTGTGTTAGAATGTTAGAATGATCTGAATAAAAGCCTTCAAAAACTTTGAGAAAAATGATACAACATGGGGCCAGAAAAAGTTAATAGGCAACAAGCCACCGTTAGTTTTGATAGTCTGGTCCTGTTTCCTGGCATAGTTTGGAGGTATCAAGGCGCTCTTATGTACCCTTAACAATTTGCCTTTATACTGGCATATCCACAGAATGAACTTCAATAAAGCAGAGGAAGACTAAAAGGGAGAGGGAGAAAAGGAGGAGAAGAATAAGAAGAGTAGAGGCACGTCAGGGGAGGGAGGGAGGAATAGGGAGGAGGAGTAGGACGATGAAGATTAGGAGTACGTCAGGGGAGAGTAGGAGAAAAGGGAGAAGAATAAGAAGATTAAGTGGTACGTCAGGGGAGAGTAGGAGAAAAGGGAGAAGAATAAGAAGATTAAGGGGTACGTCAGGGGAGAGTAGGAGAAAAGGGAGAAGAATAAGAAGATTAAGGGGTACGTCAGGGGAGAGTAGGAGAAAAGGGAGAAGAATAAGAAGATTAAGGGGTACGTCAGGGGAGAGTAGGAGAAAAGGGAGAAGAATAAGAAGATTAAGGGGAACATCAGGGGAGAAAAGAAAGAAGAGAAGGGAGTAGGAGTAGGAAGAAGAGAAGATTAGGGGTAAGTCAGGGGAGAAAAGAAAGAAGAGAAGGGAGTAGGAGTAGGAAGAAGAGAATATTAGGGGTAAGTCAGGGCAGAAAAGGAAGAAGAGAAGGGAGTAGGAGTAGGAAGAAGAGAAGATTAGGGGTATGTCAGGGCAGAGAGTGAAAGGAATGATGAGAAAATATGACGGGACTAATTTCCTCCCTCACTATTCACAGGAACCAGGCAAGTGTACCCAGGGGAGCGGCGACCCCCACTCGTCGTCTCCCCTTGTCATTTGTTCCTTTGATTGGGGTGTGTGGGTGTGGGGTGGAAGAGAGCTATACGTGTCAAAAGATATGTGTGTGTGTGTGTGTGTGTGTGTGTGTGTGTGTGTGTGTGTGTGTACAGTTCCAAGCAGACGATAAAGGAGAAACAATATTGCCTCCTGACCATCTTCACGTAAGTCAAAAGTAAGTATAGTAAGTATAGAGTAAGATCCAGTTGCAGATTATTTTTTTATTGATTTTTTTATTATTATCTATTTTTTTAGATGGGTGGGTGATTATTCCTGTTGGTGGTGATCATGTTGTGTTTTTGGCCACACACACACACACACACACACACACACACACACACACACACACACACACACACATATATATACACACACACACACACACACACACACACACACTCCTCACAACAGTCCACATTAAAGTGGTAATTCTTTTTATTGTTACATTGGAGTGCCTTAATTGCTCCAAAGAATGCCAGGAAACAGAACCAGAAGAGAAAACATTAATAAAAATAATGGTGTTTTGTTGCTTGGAATAGTTAGGAGGATTCAGTTGCTCATGGAAACAACCTATAGCTCCCAGTAACATAACATATCCCAGTAACTGTAACCATTCCTTATTACAGCTAGTCCCCAGTAACACGTCCCCAGTAACACCTACAGTAATGCCTACCTAGTAACAGTCTTCCAAGTAACACCCTCTCCAGTAACACCCACCACCCAGTAACACCCTCCACCCAGTAACACCCTCCCCAGTAACACCCTCCCCAGTAACAACGAGCAAGTGTGAGGAAAGGTGTGTATGTGTGTGTGTGTGTACGCGTGTGTATGTGTGTTATTGTGTGTGTGTACGTGTGTGCGTTGTCTTTGTATGTAAATGTGTGTGTGTTGTCTTTGTATGTAAGTGTGTGTGTGTTGTCTTTGTATGTAAGTGTGTGTGTGTTGTCTTTGTATGTAAGTGTGTGTGTGTTGTCTTTGTATGTAAGTGTGTGTGTGTTGTCTTTGTATGTAAGTGTGTGTGTGTGTTGTCTTTGTATGTAAGTGTGTGTGTGTTGTCTTTGTATGTAAGTGTGTGTGTGTGTGTGTGTATTTATGTTTTTGAGTATGCACACCCGAACTAACATCCACACACTGATGCCACATTTACGATAACTAAACACTAGGTGGTCTAGTCGGAAATGTAAGAGACTGTACTAATAGCAGATCTGTTACATGGCATAGTTAAGAGAAATAAGAGAACTTCTAAATTCACTAACAAAATACTCTCCCCTTAAGGACCCTGTGATCGTGTATAAAAATATATACATATAATATATATATATATATATATATATATATATTTTGGGGGCTATCACTAACAGGGGTCAGGGCAAAACCACTTAAAGAGTCAACGGAATACAGTAATTAGGCCTCTCACAACTGGATAACCCAGGCCAATAGTACTCGCCTATGAGCTGAATGACTGCTCTAATAGGGGGACTAACACGTATGTTCAGAGGTGGTGTTTTGGGGGGTTACCGCCCGATAGACTTACTGTCTCCACCCACTTACCCCCAAAACACCACCAGTTTCATTGAAAATGTCACAAGCTATAAGCATATAATTGCTAGTAAAAACTTTCTCAGTCCTTAACCCTAATTCCCACAAAGAAAGGAAGAAGTACTATAATACCAGTACTGTACCAGCAAGGGTGACGATACAGTAAGGAGAAGATAACTAGTATGTTAGATAGTATGGAATGAAAGATAATGGAACTTATAACCTATGTTACTCTGTTCACGCTTAGATGGCGGAGAAGCCCTGCCTCTCAGAGACATTCCTGGATGCTTCTGATTGGCAGAGGATGGGATGGGGATGTTTCGAGTCCATTTGGTGACACACATACACAAACATACACACACGCATAGCGGTCAGTTAATCTCGGTGACCTGTAGCTAATACCTCTCTCCTTCCCCCCTCCACCCCTCTCTCACTCTCTCTCTCTCTCTCTCTTTCATGTTCTATAATCAAATGTTATTATATCCCACATAAAAGTAAGTGGAAGCGAGACCTGTAATTCTGGGCTGTATTATAGTATATAGAAATTTATAGCTTAATGGCATTTTTTTTTTTATTATTTATTCCATTTATTCATTCTCTCATTAACAGTAGCAGGCATCATAAGCCATTTCACTTTTTTACTCTTTTGTTACCTTCAACTGAGTGTCTCTCTCCCTCTTTCTCACAATAGGCGTCTGTGGTCCCTATAGGCGCCTGTGTCGGTTCGTTAATCCATTCACACACACACACACACACCACTCCCTGCCCAGTCCTGCTGCTTTGTTTGGCCATGGTTTTGAAAGATATTAACATTTTTGTGTACGTTTTTTTCTAAATTTTTCGTTGCATAAAACCACACTCCCTTGTGCTTCCGAAAGATAGGTGAAATTGAAAAATGGAAAGGGGACGTTTCGAGTCCTTTTGGTCACATACACATACGTCGCATAGCGGTGAGTTCATCTCAGTGACCTGAAATATGTGTGTGTCGGGACAAGCAGCTCTACCCGACGACACAACAAAGGGGCTTCTTCCTCTCCCTGTCTGCACGTCTGTCTCTTGTCTGGCTTCCACTCCATACACTCTAGTACAGTCACGAACCAAAGTTTCACACCCCTCTTGGCTGATAGAAAGGCGAAGACAGTGTTAAAGACATGCTAAACGATCTAACAAACTGGTGTATCGAGTTGGTAAACAAACAGTGTGAGGTTCATTTTCACAAACAACAAACTGCAAGCCATCGAAAATGAACCTCACACTGTTTCGTTACCAACTCGATACACCAGTTTGTTGTATCGTTTAGCATATCTTTAACACTGTCTTCGCCTTCCTATCAGCCAAGAGGGGTGCGAAACTTTGGTTCGTGACTGTACGTCTCTCACTGTCTGGCTTCCACTCCACCAAGATCTAATTATCTAACTCATACTCTGGTATTTTTAACTATCATCCAAAATATATACAGATGTGTATGTGTATATTAATGCCATACTTATTATGTTATTTGCAATAGGCTATAATAAGTTGAATGCAGAAACGAAACAAAAATAAGTCATGTATAAAGGTGGACATATAGGGATTTGTATGGTGCGATAGCGGGGAGAGCGTGAGGGAGTAGGCTACCTGATGTCACGTGCGCAGAGGAGGCAGAAACTGGTAGTAGGCTGTCTGGCTGACTTGTCTGTTTAGATCTTGCACTCCACACACTCTAGTACGTCAGTCTCTCTCCGCCCCTGACTGTACACTACTCCCACCAACGCATCTGCTGGCTATCACAGCTGGGCAGATTATATTCCTCCATGTGCGCAGCTTCATGTCTCGTTCACTCAACACCATACACTCACCACTGCTTTATCTGGCCAGGGACATATTATACACGAGCAACAATGAACCACAGACTCGAATAATATACTAACTCCTTGCTACTGTAAGAATATATATAATAATAATAATAATAATAATCAATCAATGTATCTTAAAAATTGCAACTTTTTCAAACTTTCAAAAATGCTCATGGTTTCAATCATTTTTTTTTTTTTTTAACGATTTTACTACAAAATGTGCATTTTCACTACTCCCCAGAGATATAAGAGACATTGCCCTTTATATTTGGCAGAGATAAGTATTAACAGATGTGGGTGGGTGGGTGGTAGGTAAGATGTGGGTAGGTAGGTAGTGGGTGGGTGGGAAGTAGTTAAGATGTGGGTGGGTAGGTAAGATGTGGGAGGTAGGTATAGTCAAAGCCACATAAACTGGCGAAGAGAAGCTTCCATTTCCTACCCCTAGCCTTGGTCACAGGCAGAACGCAAGTGACATTAGAAGAATTAATCCCCTCTCTTAATCCCTCCAGAGAGAGAGAGAGAGAGAGAGAATAAACTGTAGCTCACACACACAAAAAATATTCTATATATAAATATATTGATTATGAGCCCCAATCTACCCGGGGCTGGGGTCGTAACAGAAAGCGTAACAATATATATATATATATATATATATATATATATATATATATATATATATATATATATATATATATATATATATATATATATATATATATATATATATATATATATATATATATATACTATAATCATAAGGTATGCGGTAAATTTGTATTGAAATATCGCATGAAGATATGTGTAACATGGTTTGACTCTTGTATAAGTGGAGTTTTATATGATTGATAACAAAGAGAAGTTGGGAATGTATGCAGGGAAGTATATGCCTCCCTGAATGTATGAGTGGACTACCTGAACTGACTGATGCTAAGTCAGGTGTAGGCCTATGCTTAGCGTCAGGTCAAGGTGGGTGGTGATTTTGTCCTTAGGATATATGCACCATACTCTTTGTTGATGCGGATATATAAATGAGAAGGAATACACACACAAAGGAGATGGAGCCTGATATATATATATATATATATATATATATATATATATATATATATATATATATATATATATATATATATATATATATATATATATATATATATATATATATAGAGAGAGAGAGAGAGAGAGAGAGAGAGAGAGAGAGAGAGAGAGAGAGAGAGATTAGAGGGTGGGAGTGAGGTGAGGAAGAACAGAAAGGTTTGCATTAAGGGGAGGGAGAGAATACACACATCCACACACAAGGAAAAAAGTATGGTCTTTACAATACTGTATCTATTAAGTTATATGTCGTGATAGAAGTTATTTTTAGTGTCATATGACAGATGAATTTAGTATTAAAACGTTTTACCATTTTCCGATGGATTGTTGATATGTACGGGTTTGCCAATTGACGTAATTACAATTCATTACAACATCTTCAAAATAAACTACATTTGTACGGCATATCTAAATAATTAATACCGAGGTAGAGAGTATATCATTGATATATTTCAGTATTAGATAATAGTCTCTCTCTCTCTCTTTCTCTCAGGCAAGGAAGAAGGGAAGAAGGGAGGGGCTGGAGAAAGATCAGGTCAGGTCACATTAATACCTTGGTACTGTACGATCCCCTGCATTTGGCTAGGACTTGGGTCTAGCTTCTCTCGCCAATTTATGTGGCTTTGACTATAGGTGTTACGGATATAATTTGTGTTGTATGTTAAGTGTGGTGGACTTGTAAACCTTCAGCTATCTGTATGTGTGTTAATTTCATTTCCACCACACTGAACATATGTAATTGTGCTTTATGTTAAGTATGGTGGATTTGTAAACCTTGCATTTGTATATGTGTTAGTTTCGTTCGTTGGTTTCATTGATGTGGTGAGTGCTTCAACCTTGTGTGGTCCAAATGGTGTTTGAAAAGTTTCTTTCACTCAGTTCAGTAGTAACCAGAGGTTACTTTGTGGATTTTCTGCCGGCTGGAGGCAGTTAGCTACGGGAGTCAGGACCCGGTGGACGGCGAGTGTTACTAGTGGCTGCGTGTAGGAAAGTGGAATATAGATGTGAGTAGACACGAGTCACAAGATAAAGCGTAATTTCAGTGACCTGCTATTTGGATATTCTTGTAATACCAGGTTGAAGCATTCACCAATTTTTTGTTTTCTTTTTCTTTCAGTTGTACGGCATGTTCAGAGAATCATGAAATTGAACTAAGACATTGTGACCTATTGGGGAAATCTTATGAATTGTGAATAAATGAACAAGTCGTTACGGTCTGTATTTACCCGGAAAACAGCAGCTACAAAGTACAAATCTATAAGGTGACTCGCGTCCAGATTACTTGAGTTTGTCTTGACTCTGACCTACGGTACTGTGGAGCCTTCCGTAGTTTTTCTCAAGCTACTGTGATTGTTGTGTGTTTTGTTGCCTAACTGTTGTGCCGTATGGAAGGATGGCTTGTGAAAATGGTAATGACATTCGCCGCAGTGAACGCGAATCCAGGCCAGGTTCACAGGATCAAAGTGTATGGCAAGAAAAAATAGTGGAACTTCGTCGTTCACGGGCTGGTATTGCTGGTTCACTCACGGTGAAGGAAGAAGAGTTATTAAAAGTGTTACAAGAAAAAGAGGCAAGTGATGAAATAAAAGTGAAAAGTGAATCTCTATCACGGACTTTGAGTGAATTTGAAAGATGTTGCAGATATTTTTGTTTATATTTGGAAACCCACAAACTATACGATGAATTGACTGAAGCCCAATCTTATAATGAGACTATCATTACTCGTGTGCAGCAGGTTTTAAAGACTGCCAGAGAGAGGACTGCACTGGATACTGAAGCACGAGTGATTCATAAAGGTACTGACAGGGAGTGTGGAGACAGCCTTCATCCTGAGGACAGTGTTAGCAGGTCCGGCCGACACAGTCATGTCTCCACTACGTCCAGTGCAAGAGCGAGGGCGTCTGCTAAAAGAGCTGCTTTACAAGCGAAGGCAAAGGTAATGGAGGAGGTTATGAAGAAACGAATGGAGGTTGAGCATCTTAAACTACGTAAAACCGAGGAGGAGTTGGGTCTGCAGCAGCTGGAGCTGGAAGCGGAAATAGCAGCTACGACAGCCGAGGAGAGGGAGTTGCTGCGTATTGAAAGCACGAGAAATGCTTCTGCTTCAGTGTATGGTGAGACAAGAGGTAACACTGAGAAGTTATGCAAAAAGGTTGGTAGAGATGCTTGTGGGGTATTGCCTGGGGTATTGCCTGACTTTGGTACTTACCACGGTAATGATAACCTAAATCTGGAAAATCTTCCATCTCGTACACTAAATCCACTTGCAGCAGAATGGCCTAACTCGTTAGGAGAGGGTCGGGTTTTTGAGAGTCATAATCCTAGGTATGTGGTAAACAAGCCGCGAGTTTATGACCATGTCAGAACTCCCATATCGGACCAACGTGAACTCATTGATATTTTACAGCTTCCTAAAAGTGAAATTATGAAATATGACGGAGATTCATTGAAATACTGGTTGTTTATTAGGACGTTTGATAATTGTGTAGGATGCACATCGGCTGATTCAGCCTATAAACTAAATAGACTACTCCAGTACTGCACTGGAAAGGCACTTAAAGTAATTGAATGTTGTGCTATGATGAAACCAGATGAAGGGTATCACAAAGCTAGACAATTGCTGAAAGAACGATTTGGTAATGATTATCAAATTTCTGAAGCTTGGATTAAAAAGATTGTGGATAGACCAGTTTTAAGGTCCAATGACAAAGAAGGATTTCAGAATTTGGCTGATGACATGAGAAACTGTAGAGAAACATTGCAAGCCATTGGTAAATTAAGTGAAATAGATACTCGTACGATTATGGTTAAAATACTGGAGCAACTTCCATTGTTTGTACAAAGCAGATGGCGAACTACAGCCATTAGGACACTAGATGAGTATGGTCAGTATCCGAACATTGCAATGTTTGTCGAGTTTCTGGAACAAGTTGCTAAGGAGGTTAATGATCCAGTGTTTGGCTTTACTGTACAGGAGAGGCCTCGAGATGTGAGGAATCCCAAAAGAATTTCACAAGTAAAAGGGAAAGGCGTTGCCTTTGCTATTCAAGCATCAGAAAATCAAAGTCAAAGCAGTGAAAATAAAGTGGTGAGTCCCTCTTGCTGGTTATGTAGTCAGGCTCACCAGTTACGTACATGTCCTCAGTTTCTCCAGGCATCTCCTATGGATAGATTGGATACTGTTAAGAAAATGAACATTTGTTTTAATTTCTTAGGTTCTACTAGACATCATAGTAAGTCGTGCCGAATAAGGATTTTTTGTAACATTGAAGGTTGTAAAGGAAAACATTCAAAATTGCTGCATAAAGCCTTTCAGGAGGGTCAGTTTCCTAGAACCACTAACACGGTGCAGGAAACTGATCCACACACTGTGGTGGCACAGAGTTGTGTTTGCACACATCAGTCTGATCTTGATCCCATAGCTTTACCAATTTGCCCAGTCAGAGTACGAAGAAATGAAGGTGAAAATGAGGTTTTAACGTATGCACTTCTTGATCCTGGTAGTAGTAGATCCTTTTGCTCGTTAAGCTTGGTAAAGAGTCTTGGGATTGCAGGACATCAGACAGATGTGTCGCTAATGACTTTAACTGATAAAAGGAATTCTTCAGCCTTGCAAGTGTCCTTGGAATTGTCAAGCTTATCTAATACAAAAAAACGAAAGATCATCCAGCTTCCAAGGGTACTTGCAATAACTGGCTTTCCTGTAATGTCAAGTATCAGCACTCCCCCAGACAAAAATAGGTGGAAGCACTTAATGGATATTGAGTTTCCTCAGGCAGACAGTGGAGGGGTGTCATTAATTATCGGCCAGGATTTCCCTCATTTACTTGTACCTCATGAAGTTCGGAGTGGTCGTGATGGTGAACCATATGCTGTCCGCACATTACTAGGTTGGACACTAAATGGCCCTATTGGTGAGGATGGTAAAATAGAAAACGATGCTATCTGTAATTTCATCTATTCATTACCAGTTGCTGAGTCTCATTTAGACCAGCAGGTGGAGAGATTTTGGAAGCTTGACAATAGCCAGGACATAGATGAGTCAGACACTATGTCGCTGAATGATAAAAGGGTGGTAGAAATGTGGAAAAGATCAGTAGTGATCTGTGATGGGCATTATCAGCTAGACATTCCTTTCAAGCTGGATCCTCCTGAATTGCCATGTAATATCAGTATGGCAGAAAAGAGATTGAAGTCCCTAGCAAGAAGACTATCACGAGATAGTAGCTTACATGATCGTTACACATATGAGATGGAACAAATGCTAAGTAAAGGATATGCTGAACGTGTGGAAAATTCTCAGATAGAAGGTACCCCAGGAAAGATTTGGTATATTCCGCATCACAATGTGTTTAACCCAAAGAAGCCAGATAAATGTAGAATAGTGTTTGATTGTGCTGCTGAATATGAAGGTACATCACTAAATAAAAGGGTTTTACAAGGGCCAGATCTTACGATTAAGCTTGTGGGTGTGCTGTTGAGATTTAGAGAGAACAAGGTTGCTGTGTGTGGGGACATTCAGGAAATGTTTCATCAGGTTAGAGTATCTCCACAGCATCGTGACGCACTGAGGTTTCTATGGTGGCCACAAGGAGACTTAACTACTAGGCCTGCTGTATATAGGATGAATGTACATTTGTTTGGTGGCGTATGGAGCCCAAGTTGCGCAAACTTTGCCTTACAGCTTACTGCTAATGACCATGAGAAAGACTTCTCACCAGAAGTAATACAAACTGTGTTAAAGAATTTCTATGTTGATGATTGTTTAAAGTCTGTGAGTTGTGATGATGATGCAATTGCATTAGTGGAGGAAGTTACTAGAATTCTCTTAAAGGGTGGATTTCAGATTAAAAAGTGGCTGAGTAACAGCAAAAGGGTAGTTGAATCCATTCCTTCAGCTGACAGAGGTAAGAAAGTCATGAGTTTGGAGTTAGAGGAAGGACTACCTTCCGAGAGTGTTCTTGGATTAGTGTGGCACATGGATAAGGATTCACTAGGTATTCAAGTAAGGCCAAAAGAAAAGGACTACACCAGACGAGGACTGTTAAGTGTCATGAGTTCAGTTTATGACCCTTTAGGATTTGTAGGTCCTTACATACTCCAAGCTAAAAAGATTTTTCAAGATGAATGTAGATTACGTAAAGGTTGGGATGAGAACTTAGAGGAAGGAAATATTATAAAATGGAAAAAGTGGCTGTCACAGGTGGGCAAACTAAATGAATTCAGGTTAGAAAGATGCTATATACCCAGAGATTTTGGACAGATAACTTCATGCCGACTCCATAATTTTTGTGATGCTTCTGCTGAGGCATATGGCAGTGTATCCTATTTGAGGGTAACTGATGATACAGGAAGAGTTCATTGTTCCTTTCTTATGGCAAAATCACGACTGGCTCCTATTAAACCTTTGACTATACCAAGGCTGGAGTTACTGGCAGCAGTCATGGCAGTGAAGGTGAACAAACAAGTAGCAAAGGAGCTTATCTTCAACTTGGAAGAACCTGTGTACTGGACAGACAGTATGATTGTTCTGCAGTATATCAAGAATGAAGATAAAAGACTCCAGACTTTTGTGGCAAACAGGGTATCGGTTATTAATGACGGTTCTCTTCCCAGACAGTGGCGTTATGTGAACACTAAATTGAATCCAGCAGATGATGCATCGCGGGGGTTGAGTGCTGCAGACGTGGTATCAAGCAGGAGATGGTTACAGGGGCCGGACTTCCTGTGGGGAGACGAGTCACAGTTCCCACTTCCTCCCAGTAGTTACCCAGATCTTCTGCAACATGACAGAGAAGTTAAGGGAGTGGTAAAGTCTCATGCCATCTTTGTTGCTAATGAAGATAAGCTCGATGAGCTGTTCAACAGATATTCATGTTGGTTTAAATTGAGGAAGGGCATTGCATGGCTCTTGTTATTCAGAAGATGGATTGCTTCTCGTAGTTTAAGGGATTCACATAGCTTTGGAGCTAAAACCCACCTAGAAGTTAGTGATCTTGAAGCAGGAGAAGTTGCTGTTGTTAGATATTTACAAAATAGGTATTTCAAAGATGAAATTAAGGCACTGGTGAGCAATGGAAGAGTTTCCAAGCAAAGCAAGATTTGTAAACTTGATCCCTTCTTGGATAAAGGAATAATCAGAGTGGGAGGAAGATTGTGTGAAGCACCAATAACAGATTCATCAAAGCATCCTATGGTTTTACCGCGAGATCATCACATAATTAAACTAATTGTTAGATATGTCCATGAAGTAGAGGCGAAACACTCTGGAAGGGAGTATGTACTTGCAGTGCTAAGAGAAAAATACTGGATCCCTCAGGTACGTCCCCTTATAAACAAGGTGCTCAGCAGTTGTATAACATGCATGAGGGTACGATGTGACACAGGTACACAAAAGATGGCTTGTCTTCCTACTGACAGAGTGACTCCAGGTGATCCAGCCTTTACAAATGTTGGAATAGATTGCTTTGGTCCTTTTCTCGTAAAGAGAGGTCGTGGAAGGGAGAAGAGATATGGATGTCTCTTCACTTGCCTTGCAATTCGCGCTATACACATAGAGAAATTACATTCCTTGGATACGGACTCCTTTATTAATGCTCTTTCTCGTTTTGCAGCAAGGAGGGGACTTCCCAAGAAAATACGTTGTGATAATGGTACTAATTTTATAGGAGGTGAACGGGAACTACGAGAAGCTGTCCAGCAATGGAATGATAGCCACAAAATCCGGGAGTACATGCTACGCCAACGCATTGTCTGGGAGTTCAATCCTCCAACCGCTTCACACATGGGAGGAGTCTGGGAACGACAGATAAGATCAGTCCGTAAGATCTTAAAATGTGTCCTGCACCAACAACTACTGGATGATGAGCGCCTGGATACTGTGTTATGCGAAGCTGAAGCCATCGTGAACGGCCGTCCACTTACACTCGTATCAGGTGATCCACAGGACTGGAATGCTATTACTCCCAATAGCTTACTGTTATTGCGACCAACGGAGAACCTGCCAGGGAAGTACTGTAAGGCAGATCAGTTCCGGAGGCACTGGCGTCATGCCCAATATTTAGCGGATAGGTTTTGGAAACGCTGGGTGCATGAGTACCTCCCTACATTACAGCTTAGACAAAAGTGGCAACATGAAAAGAGAAATTTTCAGGAAGGAGATGTGGTACTACTAAAGGATGAAAGCACAACCCGTGGGACGTGGCCACTTGGGCGTGTATCTAGGATTCATAAAGGGAAAGATGGTTTAGTAAGGTCGGTAGATGTAAAGACAAGAAAAGGTGTTTTGAAGAGACCAATCAGTAAGCTGTGCTTACTAGAGAGTGAATTAGGAATATCAAACAACCTCTGATGTTCATGTGTATTTCAGTGTACTGAGGTTGCTCGAGTAACTATGTAGAGGTATAAATAAATTAATTTTAAGGTACAAGTAAATGTAAATCTATTATATACATTTAAGGGGCCGGGATGTTACGGATATAATTTGTGTTGTATGTTAAGTGTGGTGGACTTGTAAACCTTCAGCTATCTGTATGTGTGTTAATTTCATTTCCACCACACTGAACATATGTAATTGTGCTTTATGTTAAGTATGGTGGATTTGTAAACCTTGCATTTGTATATGTGTTAGTTTCGTTCGTTGGTTTCATTGATGTGGTGAGTGCTTCAACCTTGTGTGGTCCAAATGGTGTTTGAAAAGTTTCTTTCACTCAGTTCAGTAGTAACCAGAGGTTACTTTGTGGATTTTCTGCCGGCTGGAGGCAGTTAGCTACGGGAGTCAGGACCCGGTGGACGGCGAGTGTTACTAGTGGCTGCGTGTAGGAAAGTGGAATATAGATGTGAGTAGACACGAGTCACAAGATAAAGCGTAATTTCAGTGACCTGCTATTTGGATATTCTTGTAATACCAGGTTGAAGCATTCACCAATTTTTTTGTTTTCTTTTTCTTTCAGTTGTACGGCATGTTCAGAGAATCATGAAATTGAACTAAGACATTGTGACCTATTGGGGAAATCTTATGAATTGTGAATAAATGAACAAGTCGTTACGGTCTGTATTTACCCGGAAAACAGCAGCTACAATAGGTGTGGAGCCGCGAGCATAGCGAGCGGGGGTAGAGGGGCGAGCGCAGCGAGTCGCGATTTTGGGGGTTGGGCGAGCGTAGCGAGCAACGCCGCAGGCAAAAGCACCCACGGCGCAACCGTGGTGGGCGAAGCCCAGTGCTTGTAATAATAATAATAATAATAATAATAACAATAATAATAATAATAATAATAATGATAATAATAATAATAATGATAATAATAATAATAATAATGATAATAATAATAATAATAATGATAATAATAATAATGATAATAATAATAATAATAATAATAATAAAGAAAAACTACTTATGGTCGTTCAGGTGAGATAATGGGTGCAAATAATATTAGTGATTCAACCCCATGTATGAGTTTATAACACAGTTTTAAGGAGAGTAACCTATCATGGGAAATCTGTAAGCTACTGATTCCTCCAAACTATGAGAGGAAACAGATCCACTCTTTCTGAAATTATACATGGGAAGTATTTTATAGCTGAGTTTGGAGGACTACATTATCTCTAAATTGACTATAAAAGGTTACTTCCCTTTATATCATGGCTATACATAACGAAAAAATATAAACAACGTTACTGTATGATCCATAATAACATTCTCACCAACACACAGTAACATTACTGTCCCCGAATTACAGTTTCCAACACTTACACATTCAACCCCCCACCCCAACTTCTCCCTGATCCTCACCCAAGCACTCCATCCATCCAACTACCCAACCATCCACTAGCCTACTCTAAACACGCCACAACGACCAGCTGGCTGTCACTTTTTCACACAACCTCACTTCCAGCCACATCTCACATCTCCACACAATCTCATTTACAACCCCATCTCACTTCCCCTTACCTTTATACTTGATTTTGGAGGTAGGTGGTGACAGAGTAGATAACACAAACGGATTGCCAGTTTCAATGGTACAGGATTGAGTCCACGAGAAAACGTCTGGGGGATTTATCGATGGTGATTTTCAAGTATCCTGGCTACACCGACACATTAAGAAAATAATAATAATAATTCCTTATAATTATCGTCACTCCCGAGCTCACAGCACAAAAAATGTCCGAGATGCTGTGAGTGACGGTGTAGCTGCACTCTCCAAATTCTGACGTGTATAAAATTAATAAGGTGTCGTCATCTAGTGGAGTAGAAAATAAATAACCAACACCATATGAAGCTCCATTGTCTCTTCTAGTGCGACATAGTGAAGCATCCAGCATCTCGTAGTTTCACTCAATAATCTCGGGGCCTTGCTAAAGTCATATAGGTTACTGACAGTCTACGGTCCCGAAGTTGAGGTGTAAAAAAAAAAAAAAAAAATCTAACCTTGCAAACATTCACACCTTTCCTTTTCACTTTAAAAATCACCTAAATATTTCCTCACTCACCTCATTTCTCCACCCCTCATTCCATCACCTCATCACTCCACCCTATCTCCCCTCACCTAATCTCTCCACTCCTCCTGCCATCACCTTATCTCTCCACCTTACCTCCCCTCCCTTCTCTCCCTCACCTTCCTCGACAACCAGCCATCCACACTGCTCAACTTTTTGCCCCAAACAATAAACAGTTTAGTTATGATAAAAGTTTAAGTATTCACACTGCAATCTTTCTCATTGAAGGCATAACGCGATATTGGTCTATATGCTTAGAGCCATAGTTCCCAATATCAGAGAAGTTCTCATGTGAATTAGAATAAGTGAGTTTCTCTGGAGTCATACAGATACAGGTACAGCTGGTCAAACTCTTGTGAGGCCTTCTACCCAGTACTGCCAATGCTGTGCGAGATAGTGACGCCGAAACACTTGTTCTGAACTCTGCTCGAAATATGCACTGGTGGGGGGATTGGGGGTTTGAGGCGTGGAGGATTGTTTCAAAGCAAATCATCACAGTGGTGCTACATCTCCTAAAACATGTGAGCCCCTGTACCACGGGGCAGTGCTGGCGAGTGTACTGTAAAGTCGGCGGCAGAAGTCCTGTCGTCTTATCTGCTTCACCGAGACACACAGTATTCATGGACTCGAGAAATACACACGTTTTATACACTTAATAATCTCGAGTCTATGAAATCGTATGCCTCGGTGAAGCAAGGACTTTTGCCGCCGACTGTACATACTTTTCACTGATAATGATGGTGACAATATTATTAACACTCATGGTTCTGGTTATGGTGATGATGGTGATGGTAGTGATGAAATTCAAGATTGTATTATTGATGATGATGATGATGATGATAACAAAGATTATGTTAGTGGCAGGCTAATCATATTTAATTCTTCAGCTGTTCCACTCCTCACTGTGTTTCCTCCGAGCTTGTTTCCCTTCTTCTTTTGTCCTATTTTTTCTAATAGCCTTCCAAATCAGTAAATTGTTCCGTCCTTAAATAAAACGTTAATGCAGATTATACACAACACGAGACTTGGAGGGAAAATTAAGCTGAAAAATGTATAAAAGACAGGACTTAAAAAAATTGCTTCCATCTTTTTCATGATATTTCTGCAATTGTTTACATATATTTACTCGTATTAATATCCCACCGTGTATCAAATAACTTCATGATCATTAGCGGCAACGTTCCCCAGAGTGTTGGGGCTTGTACTAAAGGTAAATAAAGAACGTAAGAAAACAAAAAAGACAGGAAAATGCCAGTTTCCGTCACCCACTTGACACCAGGTACCCATCCAGTCCCCAGCCTTCTCCTCTGATCAAACATGCAGGCAGAGGCAGACGCATTTCCCTTCTGCCTCCCTCCTTCTCTCACCCGTTCTTCCTTTTCCTCTTTCGTCTTTTCCTTCTCATTTTCTATTTCCCCTCCTTCTTTTTCCCCACTAATCTTTTCCATTCTCTTCCTCTTCCCCCTCCTCCTTTCTTTCTCCTTTCACCTCCTCCTCCTTCTCTTGTTCTCCTTCCACCTCCACCTCCTCCTCCTACTCCCTTAATCCTTTCACCTCCTTATAAGCCTCCTTTTCCACCCCCTCTTATTCCTTTTCCTCCTCTTTCTTCTTCTTAATATTTCAGATCATCATCATCATCATCATCACTCAACACTTCCCCCTCCCCCCATACATCACCTCATCGAACGCTATCTCAAACATCAACAACAACAACAACAACAACAACAACAACAACAACAACAACAACAACAACAGCAACAACAACAACAGCAACAACAACAACAGCAACAACTACTAATACAACAACTACTAATACAACAACAACAACAGCAACAACTACTACTACAACAACAACAACAACAACAACAACAACAACCACTACTACAACAACTACTAGTACAACAACAACAACAAAAACAACCATTATTTCAGCATCCACATACACCTATACCTCCAAAACCAAAACCAAAACAACAACAACAACAGCAACAACAACAACAAAAACATCAACATCAACAATACCTTCCAAGCTCCTCATTAGAACCCCATTGGCCAAATATAACAAGTAAATCTGGGACAACTGAATTCCCCCAAACTAATAATCCAAACAGAACACTAATTATTTTTGTTCATCCAGTCGTGTTTCCTGGCATATAATTTATACTTTGGAAAAACTAGAGTCTCTCCAATATAAACAAAAGTTAATTAAATACCCCCTTAAGGTGAAGTCCCCCCAACGGGAACCGCCTTGCCGAAGTGGGGGGCTTATGTGTCTCTGAGACCTGGCGAGCTAGACTAGAGGGGGCTCCGGCCCCTGCTCTGCCCCGATTTATTTGAGAGAGGGTTTCCCATGCTAGGAAGGTCTCTAGTGAGAGACCAGACTAAATTGTTCCCATTTTTCAGTTCTTCAACTGTCCCTCTTTTCTTTATATTTCCTTCCTTCTTGCTGTCACACCCCTCTATCACCTTTTTCTAGCACTATACCACCTCCATGTTGACAACCCTAATATCAAGCAATCAATTAATTAATTAAGGTGAGGTGGTCCATCTGGTCGTTTTTACAGGGAAGATTGCCGTGGGTCTTGTTCCTGTCGCCTTTGTGTCAAAATAATAAAGCCTGACCAAGGTGTGTGTGTGTGTGTTGTGTGTGTGTGTGTGTCCCGATTAAACTGTCCAGAATCAAGAGGAAGATATTGTTTTGTTTTCCAGAGGAATTTTGTCCCTGTTGTGTGTGTGTGTGTGTGTGTGTGTGTGTGTGTGTGTGTGTGTGTGATCATGGTTCAGGAAAGATTATAATAAATATATTACCCAAACAATGTTCATGTTACCAACCTATGTATCTCCACCTATCTCTTCTTACCTGTTTCTCTCTCTCTCTCTCTCTCTCTCTCTCTCTCTCTCTCTCTCTCTCTCTCTCTCTCTCTCTCTCTCTCTCTCTCTCTCTCTCTCTTCTCTCTCTCTCTCTCTCTCTCACGATACCTCCCCTGAGTCTGGTACCACAAGACACTTGAGTACTTATAGCCGTGTTCCGGAGCTTCTCACTCTCCCGCTGTTGAAGGTGAAAAGTTTGGCAATTAACTTTCTTCCTCCAGTGACTCACAGCGTAGTCCATACCACCTCCTTCCTTACCTCCTCCTTCCTTACCTCCTCCTTCCTTACCACCTCCTTCCTTACCTCCTCCTTCCTTACCTCCTCCTTCCTTACCACCTCCTCCCATACCACCTCCTTCCTTACCACCTCCTTCCTTACCTCCTCCTTCCTTACCTCCTCCTTCCTTACCACCTCCTCCCATACCACCTCCTTCCTTACCACCTCCTTCCTTACCTCCTCCTTCCTTACCTCCTCCTTCCTTACCACCTCCTTCCTTACCACCTCCTTCCATACCACCTCCTTCCTTACCACCTCCTTCCTTACCTCCTCCTTCCTTACCTCCTCCTTCCTTACCACCTCCTTCCTTACCACCTCCTTCCTTACCACCTCCTTCCATACCACCTCCTTCCTTACCACCTCCTTCCTTACCACCTCCTTCCTTACCTCCTCCTTCCTTACCACCTCCTTCCTTACCTCCTCCTTCCTTACCTCATCTTTCCTTACCTCCTCCTTCCTTACCACCTCCTTCCTTACCTCATCTTTCCTTACCTCCTCCTTCCTTACCACCTCCTTCCTTACCTCCTCCTTCCTTACCACCTCCTTCCTTACCTCCTCCATCCCTCTTATTCCTTGCTTCCCTAAAAGTTTGACCTTCCACTTTTTTCCTTCCTCCCTCGCTCCCTTCTCCTTTCTATACCCCTCTTCCTCCCCTTCATTTTCTTCCTTCTATTCCCAAATCCTTTCTACCACCCATAGTTTGTAGTCCTTCTCTCCCTCCCTATTCCACCCATCCATATCTCTTTATCTCCCTCTCTCACTCCCTTCTCTTCCACTCATGAGCAAACCTATCTCTCCCTCTCTCGCTTCCTTCTCTTCCACTATTCCCCCCTTCACCAAATCCTATCTCTCCCCATTCACTAACCCCCATTATATTTCTGCACTACATATCTCTCCTTCTCTACTTTCAGCATCTTACAGTACTTCATTTTCTTTTACCTTTCTCCTGTCTGCCCTTAACCACACTTACTCAATCAGTCACTTCTCTACCCTACCCTCTTCTTCAGCTTACCTCCTCCCTGGCTGCCGTCCATCTCAACTCTCAGTAAAGAACCAAGAACAAAGAAATGGAAGAGAAGAGAGGAAAGAAGGAGGAAAAAAAAAAGTGTGGTTGGGGGCTTAGGCAGTGATGAATTGAGAGAGAGAGAGAGAGAGAGAGAGAGAGAGAGAGAGAGAGAGAGAGAGATTGATTGATGGATATTAGGGGCCACAACATCGAAGTTCTATAGCACCAGAAAAAGGTGAAAGAGAGGTGTGACAGCAAGAAGGAATGAAATATAAAGAAAAGAGAGAGAGAGAGAGAGAGAGAGAGAGAGAGAGAGAGAGAGAGAGAGAGAGAGAGAGAGAGAGAGAGAGAGAGAGAGAGAGAGAGAGAGAAAATGTGTAAAAATTAGCTCTCTACCACCACCACTCTCTCTCTCTCTCTTTCTCTCTTAGCCATCCTCCCCTTCACTGCAATTGTTGTAACGCACTTTAACTATTACTCGTTACTCAGGAGGCTAAACACACACACACACACACACACACACACACACACAGAGAAAGACACAGAGAAAAAAAACAACAGAAAGACACACACACAGACAGACAGACACACCGATATACCCCAAACCCCAACTCATGCATCTGTCGACACCCACCCACCCACACACACACACACACAAACACAGAATTTGCAGGTGTAAACTCAGCATCAGAAGACACACACACACACACACACACACACACACACACACAGATAGGGAAAGGAGTTGGTGCTCAATATTTTGGAAAGGTGGGCTGGATAAAGTACACAGCTGAGTGGGAGGAGAGGGGATGGGAGAAGGGTGAGTAAGTGGGTGAGTGGAAGGATGAGTGAGGAAGTGAGTGAGTGGGAGAGGTAGAGGGAGGGAGGTAGAGGAGTGGGTCAGAGGGGAAGTGATGGAGTGAGTGGATGGGAGGGGTAGAGGGAGTGATGGAGTGAGTGGATGGGAGGGGTAGAGGGAGGGAGGCAGAGGAGTGGGTCGGAGGGGAAGTGATGGAGTGAGTGGGTAGGAGGGGTAGAGGGAGTGATGGAGTGAGTGGATGGGAGGGGTAGAGGGGAGTGATGGAGTGAGTGGGTGGGAGGGGTAGAGGGAGGGAGGTAGAGGAGTGGGTAATGGGTGAGACCTAGGAGGAGGGAGAAATATAAAGAAATGTCAAAAAGAAAGAGAGAGAGAGAGAGAGAGAGAGAGAGAGAGAGAGAGAGACCATTATTTAGAAGACTGACCTTGTAACATCACACCACCACCACCACCACAATTAACCATCTCTACACGATACACACAACTTTGATTTTTTCCCTCGTCACTTGCAAATATGTGGTATTGCAATTCCATTCCTCCTCCATTCTCTGGTCAGATTAAATATTCTCCTGTCCTTCAACTTACAATCAGGGGTTTTGTGAGACAACCCTTGGACTGGTCGAAGCAAACTTGACTAGAAATAGAAGATAGAAATCGAACGAGGGAGAAATGCATATAAGAGAGTTTTAACCCTGCAGTGTTTTATTCCACTAGACAGACAGACAGACAGACAGACAGTGGTATGGGTATTCATTCAATCACTTAGCCGAGCACTACAATTTTTCCATTTCTACATATTGCATGTGTTTGTAAGTGTGTGTAAAAGATATATATATATATATATATATATATATATATATATATATATATATATATATATATATATATATATATATATATATATATATATATATATATATATATATATATATGTGTGTGTGTGTGTGTGTGTGTGTGTGTGAGAGAGAGAGAGAGAGTACGCGTGCATGTGTGTATGTGTGTGTAATGAATGCTTTCGTATCGATCTCACAGTATATGAGCTGGCAAATCTATCGTGGATGAGAAAGACGAAGACATATTTTATTCACCAGTGAACGAAAATATATCCCGGTTATCAATTGGACTGTCAATATACTCGTGTTTGCCTATCTTGTGTCAATGGCCAATCCATCAGCGTTCATTGAGTAAAGAATGGGTGACTGTGTGTGTATGTGTGTGTGTTAGTGTCAGTCTGAGTGTGTGTGTGTGTGTGTGTGTGTGTGTGTGTGTGTGTGTCACTCTATGTGTGTGTGTATTTATCAGTGTCAATCTGTGTGTGTGTGTGTGTCAGTGTCAATTTGTGTGTGTGTGTGTGTGTGTCAATCTATGTGTGTGTGTATTTATCAGTGTCAATCTGTGTGTGTGTGTATGTCAGTGTCAATTTGTGTGTGTGTGTGTGTGTGTCAATCTATGTGTGTGTGTATTTATCAGTGTCAATCTGTGTGTGTGTGTGTGTCAGTGTCAATTTGTGTGTGTGTGTGTGAGTGTGTGTCAATCTATGTGTGTGTGTATTTGTCAGTGTCAATCTGTGTGTGTGTGTGTGTCAGTGTCAATTTGTGTGTGTGTGTGTGTGTATGTGTGTGTGTGTGTGTGTATAAGCATTTAAGTTGAACACATTTTTTATTCCTCGCCCACTATTAGCTTCTGTTACTTTCCCTTTCCTCTATGTACAGTTACGGTCAGGAGTCCTACAACACCCTCGAGTGAAACGACCTGGGAAAATGGTATGAGACTAAGGTTATTGAATTCTGCAATATTCGTTCATAATATTCACTCTCACGACTCACTTTCATTCACCTGAGACAGAACTTTTGACTGTGCCTGTACAGTAATTATTATTCCCTCCTTTCCTCTTCTACTTTTCATTCCCTCCCCTCCCACTTCTATTCTTCCTCTTCCTCCACCACATTGCTATCCTCAATAATTCTCCTCTCTCCCCCCTTCCTTTACTTTTCCTTCCCTCCCATTCCCGCCCTTATTCTACCTTCCACTCCCACCTCAAACTTTTCCCCTCTCCTTTCCAGCCCTCCCACTTCAGCTAGGCCTCGATATTGGCTTGAGGGTTTACGATTTTCTTTGTGATATGGGAATGAACACCACCGTACCAGATCATAATATATAGAAACCATAACTGAGGGTAAACAAGGGCAGTACTACTCTTCCACCACCAAAGCATCACACCATCACGACATAGCTATCACTCTACCACTCTACCACTACATAACTACATCCATATCAGCACAACACAAACACTAATTTAAAACAGTATGCTACTCTCCAACCACTACAAAACCCTACCGTAGCCCACACACACTACAACACCCCACCAGCAACCACACGCACTACAGTACAACACCTCACCACCACCCACACACACCATAACACCTCACCACCACTCACACACACACCACAACACCCCACCCACAAACACTATACCACAACACCCAACCACCCACACACACTACAACACCTCACCACCCTAACACACCACAACACCCCACCCACACACTACAACACCTCACCACCCTAACACACCACAACACCCCACCCACACACTACAACGCCTCACCACCCTAACACACCACAACACCCCACCCACACACACTACAACACCTCACCACCCTAACATACCACAACACCCCACCCACACACTACAACACCTCACCACCCTAACACACCACAACACCCCACCCACACACACTACAACACCTCACCACCCTAACACACCACAACACCCCACCCACACACACTACAACACCTCACCACCCTAACACACCACAACACCCCTACCACACACACTACAACACCTCACCACCCTAACACACCACAACACCCCACCCACACACACTACAACACCTCACCACCCTAACATACCACAACACCCCACCCACACACACATGCTCCACCAACCACCACAAAACACCATCATAACATCACCACACAAGCCTAACTACCACCACCATCACCACCACAGCAGGTCCGTACAACCCAAGCACAACCACCTAACCTTCCTTATGCAAAACTTGTGTGTGTGTGTGTGTGTAATTTCCCTTTATTGTCTTTCTGTCCCTCTCACTCTTTCACTTCCTTACACACATTCTTTCTTGCACACTTTTAAATATAGCTATAATTAATCCTCACAAAGCCTAAATTACCTCCAACTCGACCCTCTAAAAAAGATGGAAATAGTAAAAGTTGGGGAGTAAATATTGAACTTGGTTTCATCTTCACTAAGCCTACCTTCCTCACTCCCCTCCATTTCTCCCTACCTCCTTCCCCTCCCTTCCTTCTTCCCATGTCATCCATTTTCCCTCTCTTCCCTGCATGTTTCCCTTTCCTGCCATCCATCTTTACTCCTTTCCCTACCACCCTGCTCCCTTTCAGTCCCTATAGTTCCCTCCCCAGCCCTCACTCCCACCCTGCCCTCCTTTTCCCTCCCTCCCTCTCTCCCTGCCTCTCCTTTCCCTTCCTCCCTCCCTACACCCTTCCCTCCCTCTCTCCCTGCCTGTCCTTTCCCCACCCTCCCTCCCTCTCTCCCTGCCTGTCCTTCCTTTCCCTGGTGTGTATGAGAGATAGATAGAGATAGATAGATAGAGATAGATAGATAGATAGAGAGAGAGAGAGAGAGGGAGAGTTACATTTTAATGTTTGTGTGTGTGTGTGACAGACAGGAAGGGAGGAAAGTAGGGAGTTTCGTGTTAGGGGAGGGTAGGGAGTTTCGTGTTAGGGGAAGGTAGGGAGTATCGTGTTAGGGGAGGGGAGGGAGTTTCGTGTTAGGGGAGGGTAGGGAGTTTGTGTTAGTGGAGGGTAGGGAGTTTGTGTTAGTGGAGGGTAGGGAGTTTCGTGGTTGGGGGAAGGGTAGGGAGTTTCGTGTTAGGGGAAGGGTAGGGAGTTTCGTGGTTAGGGGAAGGGTAGGGAGTTTCGTGTGTATGTGTGGGGTGAAATGGGAAGCTGAGAATCGATGGTGAAGTGACGTCAGTTTAACATTAGTTTGAGTTACTTAGAAAACTAATATCTACCAAGGCCTGACTGACTGATTGCCTGGAAACACTTTAATGGAGAGAGAGAGAGAGAGAGAGAGAGAGAGAGAGAGAGAGAGAGAGAGAGAGAGAGTAAAGCAGTAAGTTTGTCTTATCTTTCCACCTGCTCTCCTTCTCTCTCTCTCTCTCTCTCTCTCTCTCTCTCTCTCTCTCTCTCTCTCTCTGCGAAATAATTTAATTTGTGGCGCTAGTTTCTTCCCTGTCAGTCCGTATACAGACAGACACACAGACAGACAGACAGACCTCACCCGACAGACAGACAGATGGCCAAAGCAAGGCATGAAACATATCAGTCCAACTATAAATCATAAGCAACCTTGAAGATAATTCAATAGAAATATATAATCCTATCCTTCCATTTCATTACATATTATAAATAGAGTGCAAGAAATTCGAATTTATTACCATCATCACCATCCATCACCGTATGTTTCTTCATATTTTTATATTTTTCTGTACCACTATCTTTCCATTTCATTACATAATTATTATAAATAGAGCACAAGAAATTCTGTTTCTCCGTATGGTATGTTTTTTTTATTTTGTTTAACCCTATCATTCCATTTCATTACATAATATAAAAACAACACAAGAATTTCGAATACAAACTAATTATACAAGAACTAAGTGACCCTCTCATTTCCATATGCCTCTATGCATTAATTTTTCGTTCCAGTGATTTCTCCCCTTCAGTCTTGGTTGGTTCTGCTTTCCATTATATTCCTCTTTGACTCCTACACTCAGAGCTTAAAATTTATGTTATGTTTCTCTCTGTCTGTCACACACACACACAAACATTAAAATGTAACTCTCCCTCTCTCTCTCTCTATCTATCTATCTATCTATCTCTATCTATCTATCTCTATCTATCTCTCATACACACCAGGGCAAACATGTTAGATTAACTATTACTCGATTAAACACATACATAAACTTGTCAGGTCATCTGTCTTGTATAGATCACGTTATCTGTTTCTCATTTCATCGAAGTATTGATATATTCATGTATATACGAGGAAGCTACCACATCCACTACAAATTAATAAAATAAATAATCCCAACCACCCACACACACTTTCTCAATACATAGTTATCTTGTATCAGACGTACAGTATATATCATACGATAAGTTAATGAGTTGGAAATATATTAATATCATTAATGGGATAGTATATTCATGGTACAGTGGAGTGTTTTGATTTCTCTAAAGTATGTCAGGAAACAGAACATGATTAACAGATATACGAATCATGACTCAGTTATTGGAATAGCTTGGAGGAATCAGTTGCTCCAGAATTACCAATACTGCACAACCTCCTTAAGGTTCCTGTGATCGTGTATGAGAATTGGAGGCTTCTGATTCCTACTAACTAGGCCACGAAACACGTTCCTTCAATATAGGTGGTGTTTCGTGGCAATATTTGAAGGATTCGTTTACCTTCAATTCTCTGACTACATCACAGGGTCGCTTACAGTCCCTGAAAACATTCCCCCCTATACTGCTGGTGTTATAAACCCTTCAAAAATATATATACATTATTACTGGGTCTTTGTTGATACTTTGCGAATATTTTAAAATATATATATATATATATATATATATATATATATATATATATATATATATATATATATATATATATATATATATATATATATATATATATATATATATATATATATATATATATATATATAATATAAAGAATAATATATTATACAGTACATCCCCTTAACCCCTTTAAACACACCTAATATTCTGATATACACCAAGTTCACCTCCTCGCGGCCGTCAACTTCCATTCACACACACACACACACACACACACACACATTATTTACAACCGATCAGCTGATTGCCTCACACTGGCATTATTGGGCCTGACGTCAGTAGCAAAGGAGACCCAACCAGACAAGCTTCTCCCCTTCCTTGTCTGTGTTTCTATGTAACTCTATGTAATTCTCTCTCTCTCTCTCTCTCTCTCTCTCTCTCTCTCTCTCTCTCTCTCTCTCTCTTCAGCGACTACTGACCTCCCACTCATTGCCATGCCAACAAGCATGCAGCCCCGCCCAGGACCCCTCCCCGCCCCGCAGCTCGTAGAGTTGCCAAGTCGGAATAAACATGCATTTTATTTCAAATTTTACACGTTATTCTCAAATAAAATGAACGTTTATTCCGACTTGGCAACTCTACGAGCTGCGGGGCGGGGCGGGACTGCCTCTGTGTACTATCGGCCACAAGTATTGTAACCCACCTCTGATGAACCTCAACCAGAATTCATCTGGTAACACTGAACCCAGTCTCCAATGTCCAGATGTATGATATCCTCTATTTCCCACCTCAGTTTCCTTTTACATATATACTGTATGTGTAGATAATTGAGAATGGTTGTATAGATGTAGATGAGTGGAGGGACGTGGTTGTATATACAATATTTTGTAAAGGAGTGTTTGACTGTCTTCCAAAACAACATGGGATGAACAGTTCTCTACTTTATAATGTGTTTTCCACAGCAGATACTAAATTTACCTAACAAGTATTCTAGCATTACCAACGATTGGCTGAAAATAGACAAATTTGTGTCACTTTTTCATCCATCAAAACATCCATCAATTCATTCATTAATTCATCCATCAATTCACCCGTAAATTCATCCATCAGTCTAACCATCAATTCATTCGTCAATCTCTGTGTGTGTCTGTATGTGTGTAAATATATCTAAACTATGCTAAGAAACAGGCCCAATATAATAATATACTCAAGAGAGATGTTACCAATCAATGTATGTATGTCAGGGAATAGTTTGGAAAATCCTTTGCTCTAAATTCATCAACACAATATTTAATTAGACAAATTGCCCTGAATTTATGCAGATCACCCAACCTAAAGGTCATTATGGCAATTAACCACAAAGGGTATTAACTTGTCATGAGGTGAGGAGGGAGGGGCGATAGAACTGGGACTGGGGTTGGGGCTGAGACTGGGGCTGGGACTGGGACTGGGCTGGGACTGGGGCTGGGACTGGGGCTGGAACTGGGACTGGGACTGGGGCTGGGACTGGGGCTGGGGCTGGGACTGGGGCTGTGACTGTGATTGGGACTGGGCTGTGACTGGGGCTGAGACTGTGACTGGGGCTGTGACTGGGGTTGGAGCAGGGGCTGTGACTGGGGCTGGGACTGGGGTTTGGGCTGGGACTGGGACTGAGACTGGGGCTAGGACTGGGGTTGGGGTTGGGGCTGTGACTGGGACTGAGACTGGGGCTTGGACTAGGGCTGGGACTGGGGCTGGGACTGGGACTGTGACTGTGACTGGGGTTGGGGCTGTGACGGGTTGGGGCTGGGACTGGGGCTGAGACTGGGGCTGTGACTGGGGTTGGGGTTGGGGCTGTGACTGGGGCTGGGACTGGGACTGAGACTGGGGCTGGGACTGGGGTTGGGGTTGGGGCAGGGGCTGGGACTGTGACTGGGGCTGTGACTGGGGTTGGGGCTGGGACTGTGACTGGGGCTGTGACTGGGGCTGGGACTGGGGTTGGAGCAGGGGCTGTGACTGGGGCTGTGACTGGGGCTGTGACTGGGGTTGGGGATGGGGTTGGGGATGGGACTGGGTCTGAGACTGGGGTTGGGGTTGGGGCAGGGACTGGGTCTGAGACTGGGACTGTGACTGGGGCTGGGGCTGGGGCTGTGACTGTGACTGGGGCTGTGACTGGGGTTGGAGCAGGGGCTGTGACTGGGGCTGTGACTGGGGTTGGGGCAACTTTTTTACTTTCCCTTGAATACTAAAACCAAGATACAGGATGAGAAGTGAATACAGGACCAAATTGAAGGTGTCATAACCTTGAGAAACACTGCCTACTGGGAAAAATAGAGGGGAGACGAGCGAGGGGGAGACAGAGATTGAAGTTTATGGACACGATTCTTCAACATATTGGTGATGGACAAAGAACTGTGGACCTGATCAGAATGGCTGACGATAGAGGGAGATGGAGATCCATGGTCGCTGACGTCACTCGACTGGCACTCCGGTAAAAAAAGATGGAGGGGAGTGTATAGACTAAAATTAACACCCTCTTACATAAACTTCTAGAGACAAAACCACAAAGACAAAAACCTCCATGACAAACCCCGAGAGACAAACCCCCAACACAAACCCCTTGAGACAAAACCACTAAGACAAAACCACTGCGACAAAACCCTTGAGAAAAAAAAAACACTGCGACAAACCCCGTGAGACATATCCCCCACGATAAGACCCTTACAACAAAACCACTGTGACAAAACCACTACGACAATCACCCTACGACAAATCCACAAGGACAAAATCCCATCAGAAAAAAATGACCTAGCTAAAAAAAAGAAAATAAAAATCGGGTTGGTTTCAGTGCAATTTGTTCGTTCTGTGTTTGTAAATAAACATCCGATAGAATGTAAACACGACTCTTATCCATTCACACAAAACAACACACTGATGAACACATAAAGAACTAAAAAAAAGAGTTGAAATTACACTTGATCAGGAGGTGGGGAAGGTCTGTGTATGGGGATGGGGGGGGGGGGGGGGCATATACTGAGTGTGTTTATGGCCCAGTGGTGGTCGATGAAGGCGTCATAATGGCTCTCCTTTCCTGAGTTTCCCATCAGTGAACCTAACTTGCTCTTATCCAATACCTTTTAATGATACAAGTTCTACTATGGGAACCACCCTGGTACTGGATATGTAACACTATTCTTCTGTCTCATAGTTGATAGAGCTAGTTAAGGGGATAGTTTACTTTTAATTCCTCCAAAGCTTACCAGGAAACAGACCCAAACGAAGAAAATTATGGTATCCTATTACCTGGAATAGTTTGGAGGAATCTTTAGCTCAAGATTTACCACCACTGTACTTCCCCCTTAATTACTCCATCTATAGGCTATTCGAAGCTAACCTGGATACTTATTACGAGTAAATATGTGGATTTATCTTGACCCAACTCAGCTTATCATATTTAAATATCATATCATAAATTTAAAAAAAGACACCCGTATAATAGTTTACCTCCTTCAACCTTCCCTCCATAACATTCTACTCATTATTATTAGTATATAATATCCAGCAAAACGTGTGTCAGTCTTCTCTATTCCTACTCTACTTTCTTCACATTATCAAGCCCAGTGTGTCTAGGCATCTACAACGATTTGTCTCTTTTCTATCATTTCCTATGTAGTAGCAACATAGACAGCAAATATTTTAGGAACAACTGCCTGAATCACGTAAAGACAAGAAAAAAATAAATAATACGAAATGGATTAGCATAGAACTTACTTATATGACTGTTGTGATAGTCTATTCCTCCCCCCCAACCTCAACTTTCCCCCTCCAGAGAAAGAGAACGAGAACGAAAGATGAAGAACTGACATCGAAGGAATGAGGTGTGAACGTGACAGACTCGGAACATACCATGACGGAAGAGAAAGAAGTATATATTAATGAACTTGTAATATAATGTGTGTGTGTGTGTGCGTGTGTGTTTTCTAGAAGGCTGGAAAACGAAGGGATGCTGCCAGTAAGTGTTCTATTTATTTTCTATTGGTAACAAGGAGGTCCTGGTGCATGGGGAGCCGAAAGAATGCGTTTCCAGGATTGACTTCCAGGCTGAGAATGTCGTGTTGCTCACCAGTCTTAGTGAAGCATCTAAAATAGAGAGTTGTATGTGTGTGTCTCTCTTACTATTATCCTTTGTGAAAACTATGAGACAGTGTATATCTCGTTGCCATAGTTAGTCCATTAATCATTAGTGTTGTAGGATATTATAGTAAATATACATTCCTGATTGCCTGATTTATTCACTACTACTTCTTGTTGGATTTATTGGCTGTCAACCAGTGACATATAATCAAAGGTCATTAAGCCAATGGTTCCATTATATTTTATCAATCTATATAAGGTCATAAAGTTTTGTTTCCCTCAGAAAATTAAGCAGTTTGTTTATAATATTATCATCTGCTAAAACATTGTGTTTGGTGAAAGCCATCTTTTATTGCGTGAAATATTGTTATTTTCATATTTATTACAGAAAAGTAATAAATGAGAGTTGGACATTACTGTATTGCATGATGTGCATTCAGGTGGAAAATCTTTGTTGATATAGGGATCGAGGTGGGTTAATCTAGTGGCGTTGACCCGTAGACGAGCCAACACCACCTCGTCCCTACGGCTACGCCATGATGACGTGGCCCAGGGTTCAATCACTGCTTTGAATTTATTGTTGATGTCTAGTCTGGTCCACTGCCTTTGCCACAGGAGATGAATTTTAGATTTAATGAGAGAGACAAAACACCTGAGATCCGTACGGACTATGCTAAGGTCCAGATCAACAGTCGACCCTGCTAATTTGTCAGCTTGTTCATTACCATAGATACCATAATGTGATGGTACCCATATTAACTTGATCAATTTATTGGCACTAAACAGCTTACTAATGATATTACCCTGTATTTCATTGTTAGTTGTATTCAAAGATTTAATAGCTTTAAGTGAACTTAATGAATCAGTAAATATGACTATCCTCTCGTGGGTCGTCGATAGGGCAAAATCCAAAGCTTTATCTATAGCAAATAATTCAGCAAGAAAAATAGATGTATGATTCGGCAGTCTGAATCTTAACTGACATTCATGCGACCATACACCCGCACCCACACATTCATCCGTCTTGGACCCGTCGGTATACAGTTGGAAATAAGAAAGATGTTTGACAATTATCTCACGAAACCTCTGGTGTACCTCCACCTCCGGCACCTGGGATTTAACCCCTGGTAACCAGGATTCCACACAAATAAAAGGGGGTATTACCCAAGGTGCAATATTTACTATAACCAGGGAATCGATTGTTGATAAGTCTATACCGACACACTCTACGAGGTCGTGGAGTCTTGCTCTGAGGGACCTAACGCCAGTGCCCTCCGAGGCCGTGCGACCCCTAGGCGGATAACTTGGCCCAATTGGATCCGAGTTGCCGAAAACTGTGCACTATGGCTGGAGTGCCATATCACACAGTCATCAGCGTACAGTGAGTATTTAAGATTTCGAGGAGGAGCTGGTAGAATGTCATTAATCATACATAGAAATAAGGTCGGAGACAGAACACTTCCCTGGGGGACCCCGTTTGCCTGGACAAATGTGTCCGAGAAAGTGATTGTATCCGTAAAAAGCTTGACAGAGAAAGTTCTGTCAGACATGAAATTCTTAACAAATAAGGGCAGATTACCACGTAATCCCATCGAATGTAGTTTCCTGAGGAGGCCATGTCGCCAGGTCATGTCGCAGGCTTTTTCAATGACTATAAGGGATATAATGTGTAGAGTTGCGGGCAATTGTTACATAACGAATTTATGGGTAGTGAAGAAGTTGAGAGACAATTATTACTAAGGGTTAATAAAGGCAAATTCCCTTTTAGTAATTGAATATTTAATGAAACAAGTCTCTAATTCTTTCCTCAGGCTTTACATTGTATATGAAACTTTTATAGCCAGCCTGGAAAGATAACCTGGAATATTCCATAACACCTTCCCCTTAAAAGAACTAAATTTCCCGTGAGAAATTTCGACCCTTTTACAACCTCGAAAAGAAATCAGCAATTACATTAGCCTTACCCTTTATATGTCTTATATCTAAGGGATATTACTGTACAAGTAAGCTCCACCTCGTTAGTCTTTGATTTTTGTCTCTAATCTTGCTAAGATATCTCTGGGGATTATGGTCAGAATAGATGACAATAGGACCATTATTAGAACAAAAGTAGAATGAAAAATGTTGCAGTCCTAAAATTAAAGCTAAGAGTTCTTTTTCAATGGTGGAGTAGTTCCTTTGGGATGGAGAAAACTTCTTACTATAATGAGATACCGGATGTTCCACACCAAACTCATCTTCTTGTAGCAAAACTGCACCAGCCCCTGTGTCACAAGCATCAACTGCCATTTTGAAAGGTAAATCAAAATTAGGTTCAACGAGCACTGACTGACTAAGTAAAATGGAGCGTAGTTTGCTAAACGACGATTCACTACCACTACTATATCCTTGTCACCCACCACCACCACACTTTTTTTTTTTCTGCTGTTTGACAAGTTACCAAAAAATAGGTTTGCTTGGAAATACTTTTTACATTCATTACCTTTTTTGGTCTCATGTTGCTTGGAATAGTCTGCGAGTATTCAGTTGCTCCAGAATTATCAACACAAAACTTCCCCCTTAACCACCGTTTTTTTTTTCCTTCTGACTCAAACATTAATATCAAAGTACATTTTCAATCCTGCAACAATAAATGTCATGTCCCTTTATATTGGGTTATTCCTGCTGTCCATCATGGGTTGCAGTACACTCGTTATACGTAATCCCTGACCAGAGACGAACGGCAGGCACCACACACACACACATACCCTGCATTCGAACTCAGCCTCTATAGGTGTACTGGGTGGGGGGAAATGAGCAATACCAGATGATCCGAAGCTTTCTGCTCCTCACACTCTGGTCAGAAACTATGTATCACGAGTGTACATAACACATTTACTTCATTGATATGGGGTGGATAATTATAATGTAATTGGTTATTTAATTTAATTAATCATGTCGGAGGGAAGCACTAATGTTGCCCAATGGTTATGAACTATTGCGACAAACTGGTTAACAATATCTTGTAACTTTCTCAGAAATCTCCATTTTAGGAGATTTCAACGTTCACCACCGCCTTTGGCTTTCATCTCCCTTCACTGATCCACCTGGTGAACAAGCCTTTACTTTTTCTTTCCACAACGACCTAGAGCAGTTAATTCAGTACCCTACCCGTATTCCAGACCGCCTTGGAGATCAGCCCAATATCCTTGACTTATTCCTAACCTCTCATCCTTCTGCTTATTCTGTTGAACTTTTCTCTCCTTTGGGCTCTTCCGATCACAATCTTATTTCAGTATCCTGTCCTATCGCTCCTGTAAGACCTTTGGACCCTCCCAGCAAGCGTCGTCTGTGGCACTACAGCGCTGCTGGCTGGGATGATCTGAGGCAGTACTTTGAAGATTTCCCATGGAGTGATTTTTGCTTTCGTGGCCGGGGTCCCTCAGAGAGTGCTGCACGCATCTCGGAGGTGATCATCTCGGGCATGGAGGCATACATTCCATATTCTTTCCCTCTTACTAATTCACGAAAATCTTGGTTTAATCACGCTTGTTCTACTGCTGTCCACAACAAGGAGGTAGCTTTCAGACGGCACCGACGCCTTCAAACTGATGAATCTCGTGCTCTGTATATCTCTGCCCGGAATCGCGCCAAATCTATTCTCCGACTAACCAAAAAATCCTTCATCCGTGCCAAGTGCAATGACCTGTCCAACTCCTCCACCTCTCGTTCTTTCTGGCATCTAGCCAAAAATCTCTCCAGTAACTTTACTTCTTCCTCTTTCCCTCCCCTCATCCTTCCTGATGGAAATGTTGCCATCTCTTCAACTGATAAAGCTGAACTCTTCTCTCAAACCTTTGCCTCTAACTCTACACTGGACTATTCCGGCTCTGTTCCTCCAACTCCACCCCCCTCTGACTTACTTATGCCTGCCATTAGAATCTCTTCAAAGGAAGTATTTTCTGCCCTCTCTGGCCTTAACACTCGGAAGGCGTACGGACCTGATGGGATTCCTCCTGTTGTTCTCAAGAACTGTGCTTCCGTGCTGA
Source organism: Petrolisthes manimaculis (assembly GCA_034508575.1). NCBI lineage: Eukaryota > Metazoa > Arthropoda > Malacostraca > Decapoda > Porcellanidae > Petrolisthes > Petrolisthes manimaculis. The sequence goes on from JAWZYT010006536.1 coordinate 57,207, forward strand.
CACCCTCCCTAGGCAAACTGTTCCGTCTATGTCTATCATTTAACACTTTTCCTTCTTGCTGGAAGTTTGCTCTGATCCAACCTGTTCCGAAAAAAGGAGACCGTTCCCAACCCTCCAACTATCGCCCTATTGCTCTGACCTCATGTCTATCTTTTTTTTTTTTTTTTTTTTTTTTTTTTTTATTAACAAAGATGAGGACAAAGGCCACAGGCCCGCTTACCGTCCTCATCTACATAGTACAGTGAGAGAGTGGTCCAAAATCATGTCCAATTTTGTTCGAGATGCCCTGACACATTGCGTTTGAAGGTACATAAGTCGTAGTAAGGTGGAAAGATGGATGAAGGTAGAGTGTTCCAGAGTTGACCAGTTGTGTATATGAAAGACTGAGAGTACCGGTTAACTCTTGCATGAGGGAGATGGACAGAAAAGGGTGAGAACGAGAGGCTTGACGAGTGTTGCATGTTCTCCTGAGGGGAAGAAGCATACATTGAGAGAGTTCAGAAGAGCAATGTCCAGTGTAATAGCGATAGAAGAGAGAAAGTGATGCAACACTGCGGCGAAGAGAGAGAGGTTGTAGTGAATCAGTAAGAGGAGGAGAGTTGATGAGACGAAAGGCCTTTGATTCCACCTTGCACAGTTACTGTGCGGGGGTGAAGTATTCACGGAATCTGCGCAGCACACCTAACTTCTTTGAAGCGATTTTAGTAAGAGAGGTAATGTGATCTCTCCAGGAGAGATTATGAGAGAAAGAGACTCCAAGAATATTAAGAGAAGAGGAAAGGTCAAGTTGTGTATCTTATCTGCCCCTGTATGGAGTATGGCTCTCATGTGTGGGGGGATCAACCTTCACAACACTACTGGACAAGGTGGAATCAAAGGCCTTTCGTCTCATCAACTCTCCTCCTCTTACTGATTCACTACAACCTCTCTCTCTTCGCCGCAGTGTTGCATCACTTTCTCTCTTCTATCGCTATTACACTGGACATTGCTCTTCTGAACTCTCTCAATGTATGCTTCCTCCCTTCAGGAGAACATGCAACACTCGTCAAGCCTCTCGTTCTCACCCCTTTTCTGTCCAACTCCCTCATGCAAGAGTTAACCGGTACTCTCAGTCTTTCATATACACAACTGGTCAACTCTGGAACACTCTACCTTCATCCATCTTTCCACCTTACTACGACTTATGTACCTTCAAACGCAATGTGTCAGGGCATCTCGAACGAAATTGGACATGATTTTGGACCACTCTCTCACTGTACTATGTAGATAAGGACGGTAAGCAGGCCTGTGGCCTTTGTCCTCATCTTTGTTAATATAAAAAAAAAAAAAAATAGATAATAATTAATTTATCAGAATATAAACAACGCCAGACGAGATAGAATGTCATAAGAAAACTACCTTTTAAAGTCAGAACATCCGAGGCATCCACAGTCACTTCACGCCCCTCTGATGATCCTGAAGGAAGCTTGCGAGTTGGAACAGCTGTTGAATCAAGAGATTCATTAGAGCCACGATAACGCTTCTGGTGAAATTGAGAGCAAACTATGGATAAGTCTACAGAGACGGTTGCCTTGCAAGGAGAAACATCTATGAAATCAAGTGCCTCAAAGGAACCACGAAGACGTCTCTGTGGCAGTTTAGGTGACCTTTTTGGAGAGTGTGTGGCAGCATGAACCTCTACCACATGGACACCTTTAGCTAAAGTCTGAGAATTGTCATCAGTTGAAGGGTCACCAGAATGAGTGTCTGATAAAGTTTCCAAGACAGAGAAACTATTATGTAGTGTAACCTTAGAAACATTCTGACTAGAACATAAAGATGCTGCCTCTTGAGAAGGTTGAAAGGATGCTGCAACCAATTTAGGACGAAGGGAGGAGGCGTATGACTTTATACTATTTCCATATTTATCTCAGCATCATATTAACATCTTTCATTGTCGTATATGTAAAACCATTCCCATCAATCATCAACCTTATAATAATATGCTGTGTATTTTCATCCATATTGCTGCAACTTTAATAAACCGTTTATTATTATTATTATTATTATTATTATTTCAGTCATCAGAATATACGAATGCACACACATAGGCCTACGTTACACACACACACACACACACACATTCATTCAATCATTCATATATATATACACACACACACACACACACACACACATTCATTCAATCATTCATATATATATATACACACGCACACACACACACACACACACACACACACACACACACACACATATATATATATATATATATATATATATATATATATATATATATATATATATATATATATATATATATATATATATATATATATATATATATATATATATATATATATATATATATATATATATATATAGACATACGATACTCACATAGCAACACACACACACACACACACACACACAGATGAGTGACATTAATTTTGTTGTTTGTTGTGTGAGTGTGTGTTTGGTATTATATATTATTCATGTTCAAACATTAATAAATTACTGAACATTATTTTTACCATTTTATCATTTGTTAAGCTTTTTGAGAAACGAAAATGTACATAGCTTTTGAAGAGAGGGTCCAAATTTCATCCATATAGATCTCCAAGGTCAAATTTCGGTTAAAAATACTGTACGATTCAAGAACATTTTTGACCAATTCCAGAAACCCACATTATTTTATGTAGCGTAGTGCGTGGTTATAAAGATGAATTAAGTCTACGGAAATTACATGATGTGATTCTACACACACACACACACACATGGAACACATTACTATTCATAAGAAGTGGTGTGTGTCAAAACCATACTTGCATAACTTTAAAGAAAAATATGATAATAGGATTTTAATATACGGGACATTATGAGCTGGACTCAAACCTCCCCCCCCCCCCCAAGCCTGTTCCCTTATTCCTGCACCCCCCTAACCACCTAAGCCTGTCCCCCTATTCCTGCACCCCCCTAACCCCCCAAGCCTGTCCCCCCTAACCCCCCAAGCCTGTCCCCCTATACCTGCACCCCCCTAACCCCCCAAGCCTGTCCCCCTATTCTCTCACCCCCTAAACCCCCGAAGAGTGTCCCCTATTTCCTCACCCCCTAACCCCCCAAGCCTGTCCCTCTATACCTGCACCCCCCTAACCCCCCAAGCCTGTCCCCCTATTCCTGCACCCCCCTAACCCCCCAAGCCTGTCCCCCTATTCTCTCACCCCCCAAAAACCCCAAGCCTGTCCCCTTATTCCTGCACCCCCCTAACCACCCAAGCCTGTCCCCCTATTCTCTCACCCCCTAAACCCCCGAAGAGTGTCCCCTATTTCCTCACCCCCTAACCCCCCAAGCCTGTCCCCCTATTCCTGCACCCCCCTAAGCACACAAGCCTGTCCCCCTATTTTCTCACCCCCTAACCCCCCAAGCCTGTCCCTCTATACCTGCACCCCCCTAACCCCCCAAGCCTGTCCCCCTATTCCTGCACCCCCCTAACCCCCCAAGCTTGTCCCCCTATTCCCGCACCCCCCGTAACTCCCCCCCCCCAAGCCTGTCCCCCTATTCACATACCCCCTACCCCCCCCCCCCAAGCCTGTCCCCTATTCCCGCACCCCCAACCCCCCAAGAGTGTCCCCTACCCCCCAAGCCAGTCCCCTACTCCCGCACCCCCAACCCCCCAAGAGTATCCCCTACCCCCCAAGCCTGTCCCCTACTCCCGCACCCCCTGAAGAATTTCATAGCTGTAAAAATGTAGGGATAAAATAATTATGTAATAATATGTGTGTATAAGATAAATGTCTCTATCTCTATCTCTCTCTCTCTCTCTCTCACACACACACACACACACACACACACACACACACACACACACACACACACACACACACACACACACACACACACACACGTTTTAAAATAACATCAAAATAGTTTTACAATGCAGGGTTAAAATAAAATTGCTATTATATTAGTGTGTGTGTTTCAGAGAGAGAGAGAGAGAGAAAAAAAAAAGACAGAGAAAGAGAATGTGTGTGTGTGTGTGTGTGTTAGAAGGACATTTAGCACCTCAAAAGGTCTTACGACCCATACCAAGGAGGTACCGTAGCAGGAGGGAGATAATGTGTGTCTGTGTGTGTTTGAGATAAAATCACACATTACCTAACCTTACCTTAATGTATGTCAGAGAGAGAGACTTTGTGTGTGTGTCAGAGAGAGATTAATGTGTGTGTGACAGATTAATGTGTGCGAGAGAGATACTGTATTTGTGTGTGAGAGAGACTGTGTGTGTCAGAGAGAGATTAATGTATGTGTGTTAGAGATTAATGTGTGTGAGAGAGAGATTAATGTGTGTGTGAAAGAGTCTGTGTGTGTGTCAGAGAGATTAATGTGTGTGTGTGTGAGAGACTGTGTGTGTGAAAGAAAGACTGTGTGCGAAAGAGAGACTGTGTGTGCATGCAAGAGACTGACTGTGTGTGTGTAAAAGAGAGACTGTGTGTGTGAGTCAGAGAAATTAATATATGTGTGTGAGAGAGGGACTGTGTGTTTGAGAGAGATTAATGTGTGTGAGAGAGAAATTAATGGGTATGTGAGAAACACTGTGTGTGTGAAAGAGAGAGACTGTATGTGTGAGAGAGACTGTGTGTGAGTGTGAGACAGTGTGTGTATGTGAAAGAGAGACAGTGTGTGTGTTAGAGAGAGAGAGAGAGAGTGTGTATGAGAGAGAGACTGTGTGTGTGAGAGAGAAAGAGAGACTGTGTTTGTGTGAGAGAGAGAGACTGTGTGTGTGTGTGTGAGAGAGAGAGAGAGAGAGAGAGAGAGAGACTGTGTGTGTGTGAGAGAGAGAGAGACTGTGTGTGTGTGAGAGAGAGAGAGAGACTGTGTGTGTGTGAGAGAGAGAGATTAATGTGTGTTTGTGAAAGAGAGACTGTGTGTGTGAGAGAGAGATTGTGTGTTTGAGAGAGACAGTGTGTGTGTGTGAGAGAGAGATTGTGTGTATTTGAGAGAGAGATTGTGTGTGTTTGAGAGAGATTGTGTGTGTTTGAGAGAGACAGTGTGTGTGCGTGTGTGAGACAGTGCGTGTATGTGTATATGAGAGAGAGAGAGAGAGAGAGAGAGAGAGAGAGAGAGAGAGAGAGAGAGAGAGAGAGAGAGACTGTGTGTGTGAGTCTATCTATCTATCTAGAGCTCCGACGTCTCGTTCCTCCGGAAACTCCCCCCAAGGGGGTGGCCACGGCAGAAGAGTCTCCAGTTTTCTACGTTCCAACACTCCCTCCTTACTTGGCCTAGCCCTCCCCTGACCCTCATGTTTCTCTCCTTTACATACTCTTCCACTCTGTTCTGCCATCTAACCAGTGGTCTGCCTCTCACACCAGGTCCCACAATTTCACTTCCATACACCTTCTTTACAAACTCTTCACCTTGCATTCTCTCTATATGTGTGTGAGAGAGATTGTGTGTGTAAATGAGAGATTAATGTTTGTGTGTGAGAAAAAGAGGACTGTGTGTATGAGAGAGAGAGAGAGAGAGAGAGAGAGAGAGAGAGAGAGAGAGAGAGAGAGAAGAGAGAGAGAGAGAGAGAGAGAGAGAGAGAGAGAGAGACTGTGTGTCTGTGTGAAAGAGAGACTGTGCGTGTGTGTATCAGAGATTAATATATGTGTATGAGAGAGAGACTGTGTGTGTGTGGGAAAGAGAAACTGTATGTTTGTGAAAGAGATACTGTGTGTGTGTGAGAGAGGGACAGTGTGTGTGTGTGTGTGTGAGACAGAGACTCATTGTGTGTGAGAAAGATAGAGATACTGTATGTAACTGAGAGACTATGTGTGTGTGAAAGAGAAAAATAAACTGTGTGAAAGAGAAAGATGCACTTCGTGTGTGTATGAAAAAGATAGACTGTGTATGTGTGTATGAGTGTGTGTGTGTATGAGTGTGTGTGTGTGTGTGTGTACTTTTAAAAATATATATGATATTTTAAAAACAATTTGTATATTATTAAATATATAAATAAATAAAGATATAAAAATATATTTTATTTCTCCCTACTTTCCATCTATTCTCTCTCTCTCTCTCTCTCTCTCTCTCTCTCTCTCTCTCTCTCTCTCTCTCTCTCTCTCTCTCTCTCTCTCTCTCTCTCTCTCTCTCTCTCTCTCTCTCTCTCTCTCTCTCTCTCTCTCTTTTGTGTCTGCTGTCCAATAATAATAATAATATTGAATAAATATATAAATAATACTGTGTTTCAATTTCCATAGTATAAAATTTATATGTAAATATTAATTATCATATGAAATAAATGGGTTTAATATTAAATCATTATCCCATGAAATAAATGGGTTTAATAATAAATCATTATCCCATGAAATAAATGGGTATAATATTAAATCATAATCCCATGATATAAATGGGTTAAATATTTATCAATAATTAGTACCCATTATTATCTCTGATTCCCCATATCTAGTGAAAATTCCCCATATTTGGCATCACTTATAGAGAGAATGTTGGCTGAAAATTAATGTTTGAATGGCAGTCCATAAAGGTGGTTACTGAGTTGCCTTGCCCTCCCCCCTACCCCCCATCCACTCTACCCATACCCCCTCCCTCACACCCATACCCCTACCCCCCCTAACACCATAATCCCACCCCACTCCCCTACCCCTCCCCTTGATTATCATAGAATGACGTCATGATTTGGTGGAGAATATAGTTCACGTTTTGGTTCATAATTAATTATATATTAATTATTTAGATTCATTAGTATATAGTTAAATTCCCCATAATTTTCCTTATATTTTGATATAATAATTTCTTTAATTACTCAATTAATTAACGAAATTAGCAAATATTTTCTATTTATAATTTCCAACCGTGACTAATTGGTACATTGGAGCACTTTGGGTCCTCCAAGGTATCTCAGGCAACACAACTTAATGCAGGAATAATACAGTTTGGAGGAATCAGTTTGCTCCAGAAATACCATATGGAAATCTGGGTTCCTTTATAGTACTTTGATTCCTCCAAAATATGTCAGGAAAGAGAATTAATTAATAAATATAATGATATCTAGTTTGTTGTATGGAATAGTTTGGAGGAATCAAATTGGTCCAGTATTACCACAACCAACACCACAGCTTCGAATGAATCAACTTGGTGAACCATTCTTAGGAGGGTGTAGGAAATGGGGGGGGGGGGGGGGTATTAGTGAGGTATGGGGTGGTGTAGGGAGGGGTTTGGGTTGGGTTGTGGGACAGGTGTAGGGGTGGTAGCTTCGAATGAACCAGCTTCGAATGAGTGAATCAGCTTCGAAGTTACCACCCCCTCCTTCCCCCCATACCTCCCAAATATACCATCCCCTCTCTATACCCCCCCCCCCCCCCCCCACGAACACACATTCCACTAATACACCCCCTCCCCCTTTACACCTACTTTAGAATGGTTCACCAAGTTGATTCATTCGAAGCTGTGGTGTTGGTTGTGGTAATACTGGACCAATTTGATTCCTCCAAACTATTCCATACAACAAACTAGATATCATTATATTTATTAATTAATTCTCTTTCCCTGACATACTTTGGAGGAATCAAAGTACTATAAAGGAACCCAGATTTCCATAGGGTATTTCTGGAGCAAACTGATTCCTCCCAAACTGTATTATTCCTGCATTAAGTTGTTTTGCCTGAGATACCTTGGAGGACCCAAAGTGCTCCAATGTACCAATTAGTCACGGTTGGAAATTATAAATAGAAAATATTTGCTAATTTCGTTATTAATTGAGGTAATTAAAGAAATTATTATATCAAAATATAGGGA
>JAWZYT010006537.1:0-16746 GCA_034508575.1 Petrolisthes manimaculis
TCATAACAACAACAACAACAACCAACTCCATAACATCAAGGTAATAAAAATAATCTGAATCCACTCAAGATAGAGGAGGATATTATTATTATTATTATTATTATTATTATTATTATTATTATTATTATTATTATTATTATCATTATTATTATTATTATTATTATTATTATTATTATTATTATTATTATTATTCCAAATGGAGTGTCAGGCGGCATGTCATAATAAGGCCACCCAAACTTCCGAAAAAGAACCTCCTCGGATATCCTACCATGATTTAAGGGGAGGGTATATTTCTGACATTTTTTGGAGATAAAAATTCCTCCAAACTATTCCAGGCAACAGGATACCATTATTTTCCTTCATCTGGGTCTGTTTCCTGGCATACTTTCGGAGGAATTGGAAGAGCTGTAATGCACAAAAGTATACTCTTCCCTTAACAGCAGTAGTACCTTAGTTTAGTCGAGATTTACCCCCACATCCCTCTTTCTCTTTTCCTGGCTGGGTGTCGGGTCGAAAATCTTTACGTGTATTTGTTGTCTATTCATGGGTTGTTGATCAATTGGGCCTCGGTAACTGGCTCCATTCAAGGCATAAATAAAAGTAGTAGCATTTGAAAATAATATCACACTTTTCCATCACAATTTTGGCTGACTGTACGGAGAATTCATAGATGTTATTTATATACATTTTTTTTTTTTTTTTTTTTTTTTTTGCGATATGTTAGTTTAAATTGTGTTTTATGAGGTAGTATTTTTCTTGTATAACTTCCATGATATTATTTGCAGGTTATCTTGTTATAGCATTTAATGACGCTGTGTGTTCATGATTAATAGGGCCGTTGTGTTGGTGATAAACACTTTGGACCTCAACACATCGTCACATACACGTCACGTCACGTCACATTTTATAACTTCAATAATGGACCTGTGATCTTTTAGGTTAAATTTGATATCATGATTGTACTTCTTATACTACAAGACGTTACTCTCTCTCTCTCTCTCTCTCTCTCTCTCTCTCTCTCTCTCTCTCTCTCTCTCTCTCTCTCTCTCTCTCTCTCTCTCTCTCTCTCTCTCTCTCTCTCCATGTTTATTCGTATTTTATCTGTTCCTTTTCCTTCTCCTTCGTCCCCCTATCTGTTGTTATTTTCCATTTGGACCTTGCTCTCTTTTCTCTCTCTCTCCCTCGACAATCTTGTTCTCCAATTTTTCTATCCATCTTCTTTCGTCTCTAACCCATTCTTTTGTCTTTCTGGTTCTCCACTTAGCCTAGCTTCCTCTTCCTCTCTCTCTCTCTCTCTCTCTCTCTCTCTCTCTCTCTCTCTCTCTCTCTCACTCTCTCTCTCTCTCTCTCTCTCTCTCTCTCTCTCTTCTCTCTCTCTCCTCTCTCTCTCTCTCTCTCTCTCTCTCTCTCTCTCTCTCATTTCACCTTTTACTTCCCCTCTTCATTCGCGATTCCTTTCATGGTTCTTCTTTCCTCATTCATTTCCACATTACCTTTCTTTCCTTCCTTGCCATTAAGTACACGTTGCGTTTTACTCGTACAACTGAGAAATGGATGTTGCTCAGTTACCTTAACCCTCTTTGTGCCGTTTTATTAGCCGTCATTTCTTCTCTTGTTCACTTCTTGTTCGGAAGGTTAGAGGAATTTATTTTATTACAGGTTGAAATAATAAAAATAATGTGATGATGATGATGATTTGTTTGATTTTTATAATTTATTTTTTATTATTATTATTAATAGATACGATTGTTATATTTGTTTTATAGTAATGAAAAGAATAATGAAAATTATTATTATTATTATTATTATTATTATTATTATTATTATTATTATTACTTTTAACATTAATATAATTATTATTTTATTGTTATTATTATATTAGTATTAGTTTCTTCTTCCTCATTATTATTAATATTATTATTAGTGTTGTTGATATTAAAGAATATGGCGTTGATAGAGACGATAGTACAAAATGTGAGGCACATCTCTAGATACATCGTGAAAAATTCTACATATGGACCATTTTACATAAAGCTAGCTACACCTATTTACACACACACATACGTACACACACACGCAACTTTCTATATGTGTGTTAATCTGGTGATGTATCCAGTTACACACAAATTCTATTATTTACACACACACACACACACACACACACACACACACACACACACACACACACACACACACACACACACACACACACACACCACACACACACACACACACACCACACACACACACACACACACACACCTTTCTATTGTCTTTTAATCTTGCAATGTACAGTATCCAGTTTACACAAATTTTCATATTTCTCTTCAGCTGCGTCATGTTGAGCAAGGACAGACAAGCTTACTACACCAGCAAATACTCAGAAATAAGAGCAAAAGAAACCTGGGAAAGTCCTCTCTCTCTCTCCTCTCTCTCTCTCTCTCTCTCTCTCTCTCTCTCTCTCTCTCTCTCTCTCTCTCTCTCTCTCTCTCTCTCTACTGCAGGCAGGTTTTGGGTCAGTGTAACACTCTGCGGACATTGCAACCCACATTTCACATTCACGACTTACCCATGCAGGATTTATTTTCTCGTTCTGGGGTTTGGGGACACGCTCGTTTTAATGTTGCTGATTATATTTTCGCTCTGTCCTCGTTGTCTGCTGATGGTTTTACGTTTCTTGCGCCCTCTACGATTCACAGTTTCTCTCTCTCTCCCTCTCTCTCTCTCTCTCTCTCTCTCTCTCTCTCTTCTCTCTCTCTCTCTCTCTCTCTCTCTCTCTCTCTCTCTCTCTACTCTCTCTCTCTCTCTCTCTCTCCTCTCTCTCTCTCTCTCTCTCTCTCTCTCTCTCTCTCTCTCTCTCTCTCTTCTCTCTCTCTCTCTCTCTCTCTCTCTCTCTCTCTCTCTCTCTCATCTTTATTCCTTATACACGTAGTTAAGTTTCAAATATTCTCGTTTATTTCCTCTGTTTTCTTTCCTTTATTTCCTTCACTATTTTGCCTCTTCTCCAGTTCTGCCTATATCCTAAAATTCTGTTCTCCTTCATTCTCCTTCCTTCGCCTTTCCTCCCTCCTTCGCCTTCCTACTCACTCGTACACTATAAATCATCGCACCTTTTAGCTTCCACCACCACCACCATCATTATCATCATCCTCGTTCTCTGCTTGCCTCGGTCTCTCTCTGCCACACCACCATCACATCACATCCCTATACAGACGCATTTCATAATATTTTTGAGTCCATCCTTTTCGACCCATGACGTAAGGTAGTGATTCCTTTTCGGGTTGGATACCGTAGTGACTGAATGATATTACTTAGAGGAAGGAAAAAACAAACATCTTCTCAGTTTAGCCAGGTGTAGGTGTAGGCCACGGTCTTTACTTATAATGGTGATATCCTACATTTCTTAATTAATTAAAGCACCTGTAAGCATTGATACGTACAGTTGCCAAAAAAATATTGCGACAACTATTGATATAACATTCAATATATTAATGTCCATAGTTGTTTGTAGGGATTATAAGTATGCATTACAAAAGAATATGTATATTTCCGTCTGTTATACATGTTTATAGTCCCTACAAATAGTTGTGAATATTACTATAGTTAAAGTTCTCCATCAACTTAGGGGATAGGCTACCTGCCGTGGTCTCCTTCTAGATCCTACGGGGTGAATAGATATTAATGTAAAAGATAACATACTTCCCTTTGAGCAAGTATTACATTATTGGTAAGTCAGCCCTGCGAGTTGAACCTGACAGAAAATGGATGTTGTCCCCACGGGGTGAGTCCACAAAGCCTCTCATGACTCTCACACACGTCACATCAATAACTCCAGATTTACTCATAAACCAGTGGCCCCATTGTATCAGAATTGGCTTTACTTTATTTTAATAGTCACAGCATTATTACGGAAACAATGGATTTTTAAAGATGTGCACAGTTTTGCCATCTTAGATAAACACATGATTTTTATACTATGGAAGTGAATTAACTGTTTATGTATGTTATGGCCAGTGAACTAAAGCTAATATATGATGACCTCTCTATCTCTAGTATTTTCATGGTAGAACAAGTGCAGTATATATCTGAAAGTAAACCAAACAAGAGACAAGACAATGATGTGAGAAATAGCTTAAGGTCCTTTGGGGAATGCTGGCCTTGGTTTACTTCATGGTCGACTGGGCTGGGCTGGATCGGTTTGGGCTGCGGTTATGGCTCGTGACTGTCTCTGTGTTTACGGTCTCTATTTACGTTTCTGCTTCCTTTCTCCCTCCCTTTCATAGCTCCCACCTTTATCCCTCCCTCCCTCCCTCGTTTTTCCCTCCCCCTATTCCTCCCTTCCTTTCTCCCTCCCTTTCCTAGCTCCCACCTTTATCCCTCCCTCCCTCTCATCCTACTTTCCTTTCTCCTTCCATCCCTCATTTCCTCCTTTCCTTTCTGCTCGCCCTCTCTCCCTAGGCTTCATGTCGTCATTCCTTCTCCTTACAGTTCACGTGTATCATCCTTATTGTTATAGTTCCTTCACTTATTATCATTCGTTGCTCTATTTACTATCCATATACAAACGATGTCCAATTTACTCCTTTAATTATTGTCCCTCCCTCATGCGACTACTTCCATCCTCCTTGATTCTTAAATTTCTTGTTTGTGTTGGCTACCTCTCTTTTTTTCTTTTTTTTTTATCATACTGTGGTCTTTTTCAATTTATATAATACTTGATGAACTTTTTTTTATATTATTGTTGTTGCCGTTTCTATTTTTTAACCGTAGCTTCTATTATTATTGCTTACTTTGACTACGGTACTATCCTCATTTATCATCCTGCCTATTGTTTCCATTTTTTCTCTTGCTGAATTTGGCCTCCTGTTTAATGTTTTTCTTATACTATGATGACTTTTATTCCCTGCCTGATGATTACTACGTTTACATATCCTTAATTAAGTTACTCTCGTTTCATTACTTTCCTTCTGCTGTATTTACTTCTTCCCCACTTTTCTTACTGTCCTTGTGTCTTGTTGTGCTCACTGGATACACATTTCTTTTGTTTACTTTTGGCCTTTCTGTTGCCGTCTACTCTTGATGTCTCTACCTGCCTAACGCTGACACTTATCCCTCGTTCTCCCCCTCTCGTGTGTCTCCTTGCCTGTCATTAGTGTCTCTTCTCTCTCAGTTCCCCTCTCCTTCCTCTCAGTTCCCCTCTCCTTACTCCTCTGTGCTCCCCTCTCCTTCCTCCTCTGTGCTCCCCTCTCCTTCCTCCTCTGTGCTCCCCTCTCCTTCCTCCTCTGTGCTCCCCTCTCCTTCCTCCTCTCAGTTCCCCTCTCCTTACTCCTCTGTGCTCCCCTCTCCTTCCTCCTCTGTGCTCCCCTCTCCTTCCTCCTCTTAGCTCCCCTCTCCTTCCTCCTCTTAGCTCCCCTCTCCTTCCTCCTCTTAGCTCTCCTCTCCTTCTTTCTCTTAACTCCCCTCTCCTTCCTCCTCCTCCTCGTCCTCCTCCTCCTCCTCCTCCTCCTCTTCCTATTCCTTATTATCATCGTTCCTACCCTTCCTTCTCCCTGTTTTTATTTTCTTCCCTTTCCGTTCTTTCTTCCACTCGCTTCCTCTTCCCATTTCCTCTCCTTTATCGCTCTTGGCTGGCTGTCTCTACTTCTTAACTTCACTTTAATTTCCTTTCTCCAAGTCGTCTTACAATAAATTATTTTCTCATAACTTTTTTTTTTGATACTCTTAATCATAATAGTTGGTCTTTGTCTCGTCTCCGTTTCTTCTGTATTATATATATTTTTTCGTCTCTCACTGTATTTTTATTTATTTCTCTTCTTACATTCCCCATGCCTTTATTTATTAACTCACACCCTTCCCCCACTATTTATTATCCGTCCCTTCATTTCCTTTCTTTATTATTGTTTTTCTCTCTCTCTCTCTCTCTCTCTCTCTCTCTCTCTCTCTCTCTCTCTCTCTCTCTCTCTCTCTCTCTCTCTCTCTCTCTTTTCCCGTTATTGTACTCTCCTCCTTTTCGTATTATTTCCTCCCGTCTTAATTAGTGTGTTCTTTCTCTCTCCACTCTCTCCCTCTTTTCCCTTCCTTCTTTCATACTCTATATGCTGCCTTCCTAATTGGTGTCTGTCTCAAGCTTAATATTTCTACTTTTCCTGAGGTTATGATTCATCTCCTCCCTTCCTCACTTCGTAATAATATTTTCTTCTCTCTCTCCTTTTTTTCCATTCCTCCTTCCCCTCCTCCTTCCTTCCATTAATTCATCCATCCCTTCCATCCTTCTTTCTTTCCATTCCTCCTTCCCTTCCTCCTTCCTTCCATTAATTCATCCATCCATCCACTCCATCCTTCTTTCTTCCATCTATCCACTCCATCCTTCTTTCTTTCCATTCCTGCTTTCCATCCTCCTTCTTTCCATCCATCAATCCATTCATCCCTTCCATCTTCCTTTCTTTTCTCTCCTCCTTCCTTCCTGCCATCATTCTTTCTTCCATGTCCCTTCCTTCACCGCAGCCAATTTATTTAATAGACCTTTACTTAATTGATAATCCCTTAAGTTAGGTACTCGGAATGACGGTGGTGGTGTTAGTGGCATTTGTGGTGTTGGTGATGTTGGTGGAAGTGGTGGGAGTAAGAGTGATGTGATGGTGGGAGAGTCAGGGATGGTAGGGTGGGTGATGGTATTAATGGTGATGGTTGTGGTAATAATGGTGATGGTTGTGGTAATAATGGTTGTGGTAATAATGGTGATGGTATTAATGGTGATGGTGATGGTATTAATGGTGATGGTATTAATGGTGATGGTTGTGGTAATAATGGTGATGGTATTAATGGTGATGGTTGTGGTAATAATGGTGATGGTATTAATGGTGATGGTGATGGTAATAATGGTGATGGTTGTGGTAATAATGGTGATGGTATTAATGGTGATGGTGATGGTATTAATAGTGATGGTAATAATGGTGATGGTTGTGGACTTGTGGTAATAATGGTGCAGAAGTGAGAACGTTGGACACGGGAGATTGGTTTAGATTTATTGCTGATGATAGCCCAGTTGGGATCATAATAATGGTGGTGACAATGGTGGTGACAATGGTGATGATGTATGGTAGAGTAGGATTATGTGTGTGTGTGTGTGTGTGTGTAGTGGGGGGTGATGGTGGGGGTGCTGATGTATGGTAGAGTAGGATTATGTGTGTGTGTGTGTGTGTGTGTGGTGGGGGTTGATGGTGGGGGTGCTGATGTATGGTAGAGTAGGATTATGTGTTGATGATGATGATGTTAGTGATGAAAAAATTGATGGTGATTATGGTGGTGAGCTGGTTGCTACGTTAGGCCGGCAGTGTGAGGTCAGGTCAAAGGTCAAACACGAACGACATCCACGCCGTCGCCTTTGATTCTCTCGTATTGTACAGTCAAGAGCACTAATAATAAGTACACAGGTTTGGTTGATGCTTCGAAAGGTTCAATTTCACCAACGAAGTAATTCGAATGGAGTTCTTATTGTGCATTTAATTACTGTCTCCAGGTATTCGAAGCACACCTGTATACTTATTAGTGCACGTGACTGTACATGAAGCTTTTGACGTGTCGGTATTAAAGGTGAAATACCGTATATAGTACAATGTTGTTTGTGGTAAATCTGGAGCAACTGATTCCACCAAACTATTCCAAGCAACAGAACATCATTACAGTGTTGTACGCATTGGTTCTGTTTCCTGACATACTTAGGAGGAATCAAATGTATAGTGATAGTACCGTGTCCCCTTAATGTTCTCTCTCTCTTCACTGGATTATTGGCACGGTGCTGTTTACTAGATTTTTTTTTTTTTTTTTTTTTTTGTGTGTTTGTCTGTTTGTGTATTTTTCTGTGTGTTTTTGTCCGTGTTTTTTTTTCTCTGTATGTTGCGATATTGTTCGTGTTTTCTTATGGTGTGTGTTGTCTTTATTTGAAATTACCTATGTTTCGTCATCATCATAATTGTGTGTGTGTTCGTGTCTATGTTCGTGTATCATATGATAATCTTCCTGCACGGTGATCTAATCCTTCCTTTATTTCTCTATTATTTGCAATCATGTGAAAATTTTCTAATCAGGTAGAGACAATCATGCCATTAGTAAGAGATTTACTAAACGTTATTGGAATTAATCACGACAGAAATCCTTTAATCCCTAACATCCAGTCACCTATGTCAAGCCTTGAATTTTTCATCACGTTTCAGCATCAAAGAAATAGGGATAAATATATTGAAATTCATGTGCATTTAGATCTAACGTTAATTTCATATCACGCCACTTACTGGACGAGTCTCCTCAACCTGATGCAATTTCGTCAGAGCTAAAAAGAACGCTGAGTGGATAATGGAATAAAGAGGAGTGAGTCAGTCGTTTGGCTCCAAGGAGAGTGACAGTGTGAAGTGCTGTTGATGTCTATATGGATCCCTGTGATGTTGTCGACTGGCTGCTTACTGTATATAGCCTATATATGCACCATACTGCTTCACAACGGCACCTGTGATAAGAGGACGCTGTTCGTGGCTCAGTGTAAGTGAAGGAATCGTCGGCTTTCACTTCCTCGATATCACAGCCCCTTATTATATATCTTGTTAAATTTCTCCTTCACTGCCTCGTATTTTTTTTTTCTTGTCTGTTCCCTGTACTGTTCTCAATATTATTTTTTCTGTTGGTTATGCCCATCACAAGCTGTCAAATTATCCATTGCTGTTATGTTGAAAAAAAAGGGAAATAGGATAGTGATGATGGTACAGAAATAGAAGGAAATAGAAGAGAAAATAATGATAGCTCGTGATGGTGAAGGACATAAATAACACGGTACCTGGACAATGACAAATATCTCTCCCACTTCCTCGGATTCCTTCTCCTTCGCTTCTCCACTTTCCATTTCTATCGCCTCTAGACAATATATAGTAAGGTGTGAGACATTAATGGTTATTGCCAGTCTTTATATAATGAGTGTGTTGTCATTTTAATGGTTCTAGTACATGGGGTAGACAAATAGTAGCCTATTGGAACATAATTATTAGGTATATATTGTCTTAACATACAAGTAGGCAGAACAGTGAATTAGAAAATGCAATAACAGTAAAAGAAGTAGCACAGACAACGGCTTTAGGAGTGGTACGGTAGTGGTAGTGTAAGTGGTAGTGGTAGTGGTAGTGGTAGTGATAGTGGTAGTGGTTGTTGTTGTTGTAACCCAGTACACCTGGTCTGCCTGGTTCGGTTAACCAAGACTTTTAGGGCCACCAACGCCACGAGGCTCTACACATTTTACAAATTTCCTTTAGAGTTTGTAACTCATGGGATTCGTATAATAATTTGAACCCAAGGTGCATCACGACAATTGACTGAATTCTGAAAAGTTATGGGTATAAATTCTCAAAATAATCTTTCCGGTTTTATAGAACATATAGTTTGAAAATGAAATGGAACTCTACAAAGCTGCTCACTGTTGACATAATTGCTGTCAATACTTACAATATTATTATTCTAAAAAACAATTGTATACATTTAAATAATGTGAAATAAGAGGTTTCATGGTGTTAGAAAGTGTCCTATTAGATAAACACCATTTAGTATTCACACTGTTACCAATTATACAATTCTCAGAGACTCGACAAACATTAAGAGGATTCCACAAGTACGGACATTCCTCTTCCTCATTTCCCTTATCTCTCGTCGCGTTTAGCTGCCTAAGTCTTACACAGATACCTTTGTAATATTCTTTTAACATCAGCCGTTTTCCTTGTCAGAGAAAAAAGTAGTACTGCTAATGTCCCATACTTGAAATGAATCAGCTCATTCATTAATAAAAAAAAATAAAAAAAATAGAAACGAATTGATCAAAGGGTGTTGGTTATCACTCTGTCAACAAATTTGGAGACTTCTGAATCCTTTATAATGTACTGGAGAACTGTCCACTTACACTGAATTCACGTTTCTCGTCAGTATTTGGAGGAATCAGTATCCTTAATTAAAATTGGCCAACAAATATTCGTTTTCTTATACACGAAAATCTCATCCTACACAAAGTGGAAAGGTTACGTATATAAGTGAATTTAAATCGATCTACTTTTCACAGGAACGTCACTCACAAGAACTCTTGATAGTAGCCTGTCCAACGTTTGTTTATCGAGAGTGTGTGAGGTCGTTTAGGATGTCAGCACGTCGTTTATTATCTCATGAAAACGTTTCCTGTTAGATGAGAAAACGTCATTAATATTCATAGTGGTGCCAAGTGGGTGATGCTGCCTCTGTCCTCCCACTCCATCCTTCCTCTCTAACCCCTCCCCCTCTGTCTACTCCATCTCTACTCTCCCTTTCTACCTGTGAGATAAAGGGAAGCAGAATAGATTAGCCCCACTTTGAGCACCAAATAATGTGAAGTTATATATAGAGAGTTATATTAATAGCCCCAAATAATGTGGAATAGGGGGAGGAAGAATAATTATATATATATCCCCTTAGAATCTTAGATTGTGAGCCAAAATATGTGAAACAACTTACAGGGGAACACAACAGCGGAATTTCAATTTTCTATGACACGATCATCGACTCGTGACACTACCCTCCCTCCCTCCCATTCTACTCTCCCTCTCTACTCCTCTTTTACCCTCATCCTCCACCCTCCCTCTCAACACTTCCACACCCCCATCGTCTACAAATCACTCTCTTCTCCTTCGTCCCCATACTCCCTCATCATCCCCCACGATAATCCCACCCACCAGACCCCCACCACCCCCACCACCACCATCACCATCACCACATCTCTCTTCCTCAGCCCCTTTATCTCTGGTGCTGTTACCAAGGGACCATCACACTCTTGATGAGCTGGCCATAATTCCCGAGGTTAATGTGGCACCCTGAGCTGCTCTTACCCACGCCACAGACACACCCTCCCTCCCTCCCTCCCTCCCTCCTTCCTTCATCAAGTCGGACCGTCCCTCCACTACCTCCAACTCCAGCCCCCGCCATCTCTACCTCCAACCCCAACCCCCAACCCCAACCCCAATCCCCTTAACTACAAAAATATTTCGTTGAATTAAGTTAGGTTATTATGGCCAGGATGCATTACGTTGGTGTTATATTAAATCATAATATGTAATAAATTGGTGTGCTTGCATATGTCCCGAGGCTCACAAACTTAAAACAGAATGCATTTTAGTAATAAACCGACCTCGTTAAGTGGAGAGGCACCTCGTGGGGGAAAGTGGCACTAAACCTTCCTCGTGAGAATGATGCAGTAAGATAGATAGAGAGAGAGAGGAGAAAAAAAAGTTGTAAAAAAACAAACAAACACTCTTGGGAAATATATAAACTAATACAAAAGGAATCGGGTAGTAAGAAAAAAATACTATAATACGAAACCACAGTTGACTTAATTAAGAAATTCCCTGTGGCCATAAACCAATACACTTAATATGATACAGACGTTGTTCCTCCAGTAATTAATTATACCGCCGCGTCTCAGACTTAACCTTGGCCTCCTTGACAAGTGTGTGTGTACCTGCATTATGTCATTGTATAGTTGGCTTCACTCCTTCAAGAGCCACTTCGCTAAGAAATGGACTAAGAAATGGACTAAGAAATGGACTAAGAAATGAACTAAGAAATGGACTAAGAAATGGACTAAGAAATGGACTAAGAAATAAACTAAGAAATGGACTAAGAAATGGACTAAGAAATGGACTAAGAAATGAACTAAGAAATGGACTAAGAAATGGACTAAGAAATGGACTAATAAGAAGCCTACTCTGTGTAATAAGAAAAAACAACAACATAAAAAACTGTAGATTGAATAATACTTTAATGTAGGTTGTAACTTGTCATGGTTGTGGGTTATAATCTCGGTGAGGTTGAGTGATTTGACGACAACACTGGATGGGTCTCGTAGAAATCCAAACAACTAGACATACGTATGGGATGGAGTGAAAGCAATGAGAGATACCAAACTCATTTAGCACAAACGTCATTTTTTATTCTGATAATCTGACTTACCGGTACTTTCAAACGATTACAGCATGTTAAAAGTATAAAATAAAAGACTATTGGGTGATAATTATAGTTCTCGACTAAGTCATTTTCTTTAAGTGTCATCTAGTTAATCTGTGGACGAGAAACCAATGACGCCCACACTCTTATCGAGGCAAAGTAAAAGGTAATCAAGGTTCCCAGTGATGCCATAAAAAAGACTGACTGATTGACTGCTCGTGGGTGGCGAGGGATGAGGCTGGTGGTTGTGGTAGGGCAAGTTTATTTAAGTGGCCGATAGAGTGGTTTGTGGGGAGTGGGAATGGTATTTGTTGTGGTGTAATGGTAGTAGTTGTAGTGGTGGTGTTATTGTATAGTAGTTGTAGTGGTGGTGTTATGGTAGTAGTTGTAGTGGTGGTATTATGGTATAGTAGTTGTAAAGGTGGTATTATGGCGAGCGAATGGAGGGAGAGTGAGTCGAGGCGAGCGAGTAGTCTAAAGCAAGCGAGTGGTATAAGTGGAATGAAGCGAGTGGTGATGGTTTGGCGTGAGGTGAGTTAGTAGCAGAGGAGACAGTGACTTGTGGCTGGGATCAGACGTGGTTCATCGCTAAATGAGCCTAATTACCGCCAGATTACGGTCGGGGCCGAACCTCTAATTGGCCTAATCTTGTAAAATGCTGACGGTAATTAGATGAATAGCCCGTCAGGATACATTTTAACTAACATGGCCGCCCTTACTACTTCCGCCACCAAAAGGATTGTAGTATTATTATTAGGGAGGAAGATATTAATGATGGTTGTATAGTTAATCTGGGCGCGTCGACCCCTCGTATTTTTATTACCCCGACTGGTATGATGGATGGGAAAAGACACTGGTTGGTTGGCCTATTTCCCCCGAGAGGCACACGGGTTGTACTGGTGTCCTAACTTATATTATAATCATACTCGTTATCCCATGAGATGTTTTCCTTCGTGATGCAGTGTGGAGAAATTGGTTTACTATGGTTCGTGACGACTGGCAATATACAGGGATTATTATTATTATTATTATTATTATTATTATTATTATTATTATTATTATTATTATTATTATTATTATTATTATTATTATTATTATTATTATTATTATTATTAGCTTTTTTACGGCATATTAAATAGTCTAGTGTTCGAGAATGCAAAACGTACTATACACTCGATTAAGAATAGTTCATCCAGAAAAAAAAAAAAATCCAGTTTTAGGTGAATAAACAAGGTAACTTCAGGCTATCCATTCTAACCTTAAAGTATATAATTATGCCTCCAGTTCTTCCAAGACAAAAATATCTGGTATGATGTCCGTGGTCTGTTGCTCAATTCTTCCCTCACTTCCCCCGGGGGTGGTAACTTTTACAGACACTTAGTTAAGGGATCTTTCACGTGGGTTCAGAATTCTAGTGTCCACGATTTCCAGGATATTTCATCTTTTTACTGCGATTTGTAATTTTTCTTACACACTTGTATGACGATGCCTGATGTAAACACATATTGTTCTTGTTAGCAGCACAGGTGTTGATGGTCTGGATTGTAGAAAATGTGGTGGAGATTTCGTCATAATATGAAAATTTAATCTGTTCTTTATAATTCACCTTTACTCAAAGCAATGCAGTTTTTGACAATAACGCAATGTAGAACTGAAGATAGATTGTTTTTATAAGATAATCACGGAGTTTATAGATGTTCAGGTAAATATATCCCGAAAATGAGAGCATAAACGTCTTATACATACTATGGCAAAAAAAAAAAAAAAAAAAAAAAAAAAAAAAAAAAATTAGATAAATAAAAATAATAAAAGCAAAAAAAAAAAAAAAAAAAAAAAAGAATTAATAAAACGCACCTTTGTGAAGATGAATCCATAATACTTCGTAGGTAATGAGTTACAATAATATATCTTCCTGATAAATATGTTCAGTCCATGAGTCAGGTGAAAGTAAGAAAGATGAATGGTTATATTTGGCCGACCCACATAAAAAATAAAAATAAAAAAAATGAGAAGTTCCTGGAGAAAAAATAAAACTACTTGACAACGAAATAATTCATCATAATTCTGTAGTCAGCATAAGTCGAGGAAACATATAACTGTACCGGTTGTAGAATATCATTATAATGCCACAAAAGGTTACATGAACTAGACACTGGAAAGAAACTATACAAAAAATAATGTTGAGATCTTCGTCAAAATTTATGTGTTGGGATCATGATTCAGGAAAAAAAAAATCTAATAAATATAATAACAATATGAAAATATATATGGAAGACTGGGAAAGAGAGAATATAATAATAATAATAATAATAAAAAAGGAGATATCCCCACCAGAATTAATTTATAGCCAGCTTGATTCGGGTAAAAAACAAAAAATAAAAAAGGAAAAATATGACGCAGGAAACAACATAATCAAATAATAAGATGAAGGAAGATGTATATATATGTAACATATTCCACAAAATATTTAGTGAGCATGAGAGAAGCAGCGAGCCAGAAACGCTTTGAGAAAATCCGACGCCTTGCTTCTTATCACGGCAAGAGTTTCTCCTTCCTTCCTCAGAAAAAAAAAAAAAAAAAAAAAAAACTTGGAAAAAAAAAAAAATAATAATGTTAATCTCCCGGCACAAAAACTTACATAATTTTCCTCCTCCCTTCCCATCATCCACTTTCATCGCTTGTGTTTGCTTTGTCCCTCCTTCCTTCATTTCGACCTTTTTTTCTGTTTCTAATCTTTTATGCATTTCTTTCTCCCCTCCATCCCCCCTCTCTCTCTTCATTTCCTACTTTTCCCTGTTTTGCCCCTCCTTATTTCCCTTTGTAATATTTTCTCCAGCCCTTTTCCCTCTCCCTCCATCCCCACCTCATCCCTTCCCTTCCATCCCCGTCCCTTCCCTTAATTCCCCGTCCCCTCTTCCATGCCCATCCCTCCCCTTCCATCCCCATCCCTCCCCTTCCATTCTCCTCCCCTTCCATCCCCTTTCAACCCCTCTCATCCCCCCCCTTCCATCCCCGGAGACGACACACCGGTGATTATATCCTCGTATGAATAAAAATGGAACGTGTTAAGCCGGATTGGGCAATTACTTCTGGTGGCGGCTTTGTCTTGCTCTGGTCCACACCTCGTTAGCTTCCCCGGAGCCTGACGCCAACTAAGCCACCCAAGCCTTCCCTCCTTCCTTCCTTCCTTCCTCGTCGTCACCCTCACCATCAAAGACAAGGACCTGGCCAAGTGAAATGCCCCCTGGGAAAGATGGTGTTGGAGGGTCAGCCAGGAAGGGGACGAGGGACACAAAGACAGACGGGGAAGGAGGAAGGAGAGATGAGCTTTGTATGGTCGGAGAAATTAGTTAAGGAGTGAGGGATACGAGTACAGGCTTATATAATTACAGAGAGAGGGGATGTGATTGAGGGAAAATGTACAAGGGTTAGGGAGCAAGGGAGATAGATATAGCAAAGAAGAATAGGGAGAAGCGAGATGTGTCCTATATAGGGAAGGTGTGTGTAAGGAGTAAGGGAAATGGGAGACGAAAAACAGGGATAGTAATATTGATCTAAGAGTGTAAGAATGGGAGATAGGCAATTATCACAAAGAGACAAAAGGTGGACAATAAATACGAGTACCGTAGTGAGAATTGTGCTGGGGAATGTAGACAAGAGACAAGAGAAGATACACAAACAAGAACAATAGGCGTACACGAGAATTAGGGGAGGTGAGAGCGTCAGAGAAGGATATATAGGTAAGAGAAGATGAGAAAGAGAATAAGAAGTGCATAGGTAGTCGATGAATATAATGATGAAAGAGAAGATGTAAGTAAGGGGCAGATAATAATATACCAAGGACAGAAGCAGCAAGTGTACAATAATCTGGAGAGGACATGCAGGGATAAAGCAAATGGAACTATGCATGTGAATATAATTATGTGGAGAGAGAGAGAAGAGAAAAATAAAAGCAAAGGGTAAAAACTGCAGAGACAGACAAGGAATGTTTGTGTATAGGAATGTGCAGAGGTAAAGTAAGGGAAGGAAGAAAAGAGACGAACATAGACAGGGGAGATGTATAGATGCAGGAAGGTGGAGAGGAAAGGAAAGGCCCGAGTTCTGACCCTCAAAGGTTAGGTATTCCCGTGAGAAGAGAATTGGTGAGGGAGCGTTGGAGGAGGCAGGTATGTGTAGAGGCAGGGATGAAGTGTATGTATAGGGACATATCCAAAGTGTATGTATAGGGGGATGGATAAAGTGTATAGATAGGAGCGGGAATAAAGGATATGGGTGAGGATAGTAACAGGGTGAGGGAGGCTAAAGAGGATAGTCAGGGAAAATGCAGGGATGAATATAGGTACAGGGATTTCGGTTAGGGGAGGGGGATTGGGTGTAGGGAAAGTAGGGAAGAATAGGAGAAATGACAGTATATATAGGGGCAGATTTAGGGACAGGTTTAATTAAGATGTATGAACCAGGGGCAGGGACAAAGTGTAATGGGTAGGGGCAGATTGATGAAAGGAAAGGGGCGAGGAAGGAAGCGTGTTAGCAGGGAAGGAACAGGAAGGAAAGAAGTAAATGAAGGAAGGAAGGGAGAGGGAGGGAAGGTATTAGAAAGAGCTACAACCAGACAGTAATAATGTAAGCAGTTTGAGTTAACTTGGGTTGATTAATTATTGAACAAGGGAATTAATATTTTCTTGTGGTGAAAAGATAATTATAGTAAAAAAAAAAAAAAAAAATAAAGTTGGTGTTAGTCGGAAT
>JAWZYT010006538.1:0-5000 GCA_034508575.1 Petrolisthes manimaculis
TCTTATTATTAATTATTCCTTTATTTATCCTTTATATATATCATTTGTTTATTTGTCTTTATTATTATTCCTTTTATTTGTTTTTATTAATATTCCTTTATTTATCCTTTATATATATCATTTGTTTATTTGTCTTTACTTTTCTTTATTTGTCGTTATTATTTTGTCACTAAATCGTCACCTTTACTGTACTATTATCACCACTAGATGTGTATGTATGTACTTACTAACTCCTCGTATCTCGTATTATTGTTATTTGTTTATTTATCTACTTATTTATGTTTACACTGTGTTTTGTTTGTTGTTGTTGTTGTTGTTGTTGTTATATATACACACTACGTACCACACAGGAACCTTGTTAACGAATAGGTGAAGGGTTCGTTGTACACTTCACGGTGGTAATACCTGGATAGCAACACTTCCATAGTGATCATAGTGTCAGTTTTTACCATCAATTATTTTTTTTTCACTGTTGAACTCCAGACTTATTTATAACGAAAAGTAGCAGTACACACTTATAACGAAACAGCAGCGGTACACACTTATAACGAAACAGCAGTACACACACACACACTTCGCACCCACACACTCTAACAACAACTTCTACTACAACAACAACAGCAATATATATAAACACAAACTTTCTGGCGTCGTGTAGTTTTTGGCCAGGTGCTAGAAATTAGACGACGTTATGTTGATGTTGATGTTGTTATTAATTCTCATATACAGTTAGTTATATTAGGCCAAGTTGGTTTAATATTGGTATGTTCGTGTGAGGTAGGTAGAGGTATGGTAGTGAAGAGAACCAACCCACCAACCAACCAACCAGTCACGAGTATAAGAACTGACTGACTGACTGAGACCGATACCATATACTCAGCAGCTGGCACTTCAAGGAACGCGGGGTGTTGGGCTGACTTCCTTGTCCGTTTTCTCTCAATACGTGAATCATAACATAGAAAACGTACACATCGTCGAGGCAAATTTATTTCAACAACAACAACAGACTCTTTCACATCGACTATCTATATATTTACTACTTTTATATATTACTTGTCACACATAAACATAACATCAGCTTAAAAGTGATGTAAATGTGTGATAAGATACGTGTACAATCATGTATATATGAGAAAAAAATAGTGTAGATGTTAAAACTGAGAGAATAAACTGAAACAGAAAACGAGGATACATGGTTGGTGGTGGTAGGTAGACTCTCGCCATGGCAACGGTGTAAACAAGAAGGAAGGGTGTGAGGTGAAGAGGTGGGAGGTAGTCAATAATTCTCACAATCGGCTGTGTGTGTGTGTGACTGTGTGTGTGTGTGTTTGTGTGTTAAAAGTGTAGAGTGTTAGGGTGTGTGTGTGTGTGTGTGTGTGTGTGTGTGTGTGTGAAAAGTGTAGAGTGTTAGGGTGTGTCTGTGTGTTAAATGTGTAGAGTGTTAGGGTGTGTGTGTGTGTGTGTGTGTGAAAAGTGTAGAGTGTTAGGGAGGAATGAAAAGTGTAGTGTTAGGGTGTGTGAGTGTGTGTGAAAAGTGTAGAGTGTTAGGGTGTGTGAGTGTGTGTGAAAAGTGTAGTGTTGTGTGTGTGTGTGTGTGTGAAAAGTGTAGTGTTAGTGTGTGTGTGTGTGTGTGTGTGTGTGAAAAGTGTAGTGTTAGTGTGTGTGTGTGTGTGAAAAGTGTAGTGTTAGGGTGTGTGTGTGTGTGTATGTGTGTGTGTCAGAAGTATGAAGTGTTAGGGTGTGTGTGTGTGTGAAAAGTATAGTGTTAGGGTGTGTGTGTGTGTGTGAAAAGTATAGTGTTAGGGTTTGTGTGTATGTGTGTGTGTGTGTGTGAAAAGTATAGAGTGTTAGGGTATGTGTGTAAAGTGTGTGTGTAAGATCATAAAGTATAGAGTGTTGAAATGGGTTAAAATATGTGTGTGTGTGTGTGTGTGTGTGTGAAATTATAAAGTTTAGAGTGTTGAAGTGGGTTAAAATAATATGTGTGTATATGTGTGTGTGGGAGAGAGAGAGAGAGAGAGAGAGAGAGAGAGAGAGAGAGAGAGAGAGTAAGTAAGTGAGTGTGTGTGAGTGTATGTGTGTGTGTTAACTGCGCCTGCGTCTCCTTTCTTTTGTGAGAGGAAAGAGAAGTAAAACGTTCGTGTTGTTGTCTGTCAATTGAACTGCAACACTGCATGAATCCAGTACCACAAAATAAAGCCATAGATAATATTTGTCTTATTAATCAAATGTACAAGCACTAATAATAAGTATCCAGGTGTGCTTATTAAAAAAAAAAATGTACTTAGTTCGTTGGTGAATTGGTGGAGTGTTTGTTTGTTTAAGGGGATAGTACAGTACACATTTTATAATTATAGTGGACTAACTAGATTACTCCAAGATATATCAGGAAACGGGACCAAATGAACAAAAAGAATGGTGTTCTGTTGCTTGGAATAGTTTGGAGGAATCAGTTACTCCATATTTACCAACAGTGTACTAACTAACCCCTTAATTAATTAAAGCTTCAACCAATGCTGTAAACTTATTATTATTATTATTTTTTTTTTTTTTTTTTTTTTTTTTTTTTTTTTTTATATTAACAAAGATGAGGACAAAGGCCACAGGTACACTAGCAATACAAAATGTGTATCCTACAGTAACTTGCTTCCAATAATTTTGTTTGTTTATTAATTAAGGGAGAAGTTTTGTGTTGGTAAATCTGGAGCAAACTGAATCCTCCAACTTTTCCATGGCAACAGAATACCATTAATTTTGCTCTTATTTCATGGTCCTGTTTCCTACTAAGCATTATTTTGGAGGAATCAAGGCACTCCAATGTAGCAATAAAGAATTACCACCTTAATTAAGCGAACTCCAGCAAATATGAGACAGGATAAGACTGACACCCGTAGTTTTAAAACATTTGAGGGCCCTTACTGGAGCTCTATGAACCCTCCAAATAATCCAGGCCACAAAACGCTTCATTGTTTCGAATAGGGAATATGTTGCCTGGAGTAGTTTGGAGGGTTCATAGAGCTCCAGGAAGGGCCCTCAAATGTTTTAAACTATGGATCTTAGTGTTGTAATTGGTTCACTAGTGTGTCACATGATTCGAAACTTCAACAATTAATTAAGACCTGAAAATTTTGGATAGAGACTGTATGTAGTTCATCAATTTAGACCAAAATATTTTATAACACTATTTAAATAAGACCAATTGATGTGATTTATCCACTAAGACAAATATATATATAAATAAATTCCCATAGTAGATAATGATTGATGGTTGATTGTCTTTCACGAGTTAGGTTAATATCACGCTCGAATATACACACACACACACATATACACACATACATCAGAGTGCATGAATCGCGTGTGGTTGAGTGAGTATAATAGCGGCGTGTGGCAACCTAATCTTCTGTGTGTGTGTGTGTGTGTGTGTGTGTTGGTGTCGGGGACTCGGGGTAGGCACTAGGCAGGCAGGCAGTAAAGGCAGGAGACTGAGAGAGGAGGGCTGGAGAGAGAGAGTCTTCAGTTACAGTCAGGCGGTTGTTGTTGTTGTTGCAGGAGACTGAGAGAGGTAGAAGAGGACTGGAGGAGAGAGGCTTCAGTTACAGTCACGGCAGTTGTTGTTTTAGATCTCAGTGAGGGAGGACTGGAGGAGAGAGGCTTCAGTTACAGTCACGGCATTTGTTGTTTTAGGTCTCAGTGAGGTGTATCCAACCAGTTTGGCTTTCCCGACTTGATGTTGTAGAGAGAAGATAGCCAGACAGCGATCTCCATTACCACCACCACTACTACCAAGCAATAGAAGACCTCACCACAAGCAAGCAAGCAGGCAAACAATCAAATAAACAAGACAGGGTGGATGGGACACAGTAAGAGAGACAGGTAAGCAGGCAAACAATCAAATTAATAAACAAGACATGGTGAATAGGACACGGTAGGAGAGGTCAGGTAAGCAAGCAAGTAATAAACAAGCCGTCTTATTTTCATGCTTCAGAATCAAACAAGAATATAATCAAAACCAAATCATAGGTGGTAGAGAGGAGGGGTTGTCTGTGTCTTTATATATCTCCCCTTAAAATAAAAACAATAATAATAATAATAATGACAATAATAATAATAATAAAAATAGTAATAACAATATAGTAATAATAATAATACTAGTAATAATAATAATAGTACTAATAATAGTAATAATAATAGTAATAACAATAATAATAATAATAGTAATAATAATAATAATAGTAGTAATAATAATAATAGTAGTAATAGTAATGGTAATAATAATAATAATGATAATAGTAATAGTAATAGTAATAATAGTAATAGTAATAATAATATTAATAACAATAATAATTAATGCTTCGACTAGTGCACTATTTGGCAATTTGTATTTATTTTAATTATACATGTTTTTATCTTTATGTTGTGGTAAGTGTAATTTTATCTGTTTTCATACTATTTGAAATTTTCTTTGTTTTTATATGTATGTTGTGGAAGGTGCATTTTCATCTGTTACTTTTTTTCATACAATTATATATTTTCTTTATTTATATCTTCATATTGTGGAAGGTGCATTTTCATTTGTCCCTTTTATATAATATTAGTATTATTATATTATTATTTTGTTTTATTTTATGATATTATTTTATTTTATTTTACTTATTATCATTTTTTTTTTTCAGGTATGGGTGGATTATGAATATGAAGGGAAGGGAAGGGGAAGTTTGATGGGGACGGAAACTTCCTTATTAAGTCTTCAATTATATCATATCATTAGGGGGGGGGGAGTTGATGGAAGGGGGGGGGGAAGTGGGGGAGAGTTGCTATGGACGAGATGGAAGGGTGAGGGAGGGGGAGGAAGTGGAGGGAAGGGGGGGAGAGTTGGTGAGGGAGGGGGAGGAAGTGGGGGGAGAGGTTGCTATGTTGTGGAGAAGATGGTGGAGTGGGGGAGGAAGTGGGGGTAAAGGGGGTGTTGCCAGGGTGTAGAGGGAGAGATTATTGGGGGA
>JAWZYT010006538.1:10000-30000 GCA_034508575.1 Petrolisthes manimaculis
TTGTTGTTATGTTTGTTGTTGTTCTGAATTATAATGATCATATTCTCATCAGTTACCAAATGCTCCAAGTGGTGGTAGTGGTGGTGGTAGTGGTGATAGTGGTGGTGGTGATAGTGGTGGTGGTGGTAGAGGTGTGAGGTCATCGCTTCCCCCACTACAACACCTTACATCAGCTCAGGTGGGTGAACTGAATTAACTATTGATTGTTCACCCACGTAGACTCCATTACAGGCACTAGACTTGGTATCACTACTACTACTACTACTGCTATTACTACTACTACTACTACTGCTGCTATTACTACTACTACTACTGCTATTACTACTACTACTACTACTACTACTACTACTACTGCTATTACTACTACTACTACTAGTACTATTAAACTACCACCACCACCACTACCATTACAACTACCACCAACACCACTACCACTACAACTACCACCACCACCACCACTACCATTACAACTACCACCACTACCATTACAACTACCACCAACATCACTACCATTACAACTACCACCAACACCACTACCACTACCAACACCACTACCACAACCACAACTACTACAACTCTCTATCTCTATCTCTGTGTGGTGCAGTGTGCGTTCGTTGCATGATTGCGTGTGTGTGTGTGTGAGAGAGAGAGAGAGAGAGAGAGAGGGAGAGAGAGAGACAGACAGAAAAAAGAGAGAAAGAGAAAGTTATGTATGTGATGTCCGTGTATGTGTGTATCCTTGCGTGTGTTGTGCGTGCGTGTGCGTGTGTGTATATTCAGGGATTAACCTATGGGGGTAGAGTTTGGTGTGGGAGAGAGAGAGAGAGAGAGAGAGAGAGAGAGAGAGAGAGAGAGAGAGAGAGAGAGAGAGAGAGAGAGATGAAGAAGAGACGATAAAAATAGAAGAAATGAGAAATATAGAGAAAATGAAGAACAAAAGAAAGAGAGGGAAAAGAATGATAGGGATAGGAAGAGAGGAGAGAACAGAGGAAGAAAAGAAGGAAACGAAGGAAGGAAGGAAGGAAGGAAATGGTGATGAAAATATGGGAGGGGGAGGGAAAGGGAGGGGGAATGGGGAGAAGGGAAAAAATGGTAGACAGAGGGAGAGTAGAGAGAGGTCGATAGGGAAGTCATAATAATCACACACACACACACATACACACACTTACACGGTCACATACACACACATGCACATACATACACGGTCACATACACGGTCACATACACACACGGTCACACACACACACACACACATGCACATACACACACGGTCACACACACACACACACACGGTCTCTCTCTCACACACACACACACACACACACACAGTCTCTCTCTCTCTCTTTCTCTCTCACACACACACACAGACAACACACACACACGGTCTCTCTCTCTCTCACACACACACACACACAGTCTCTCTCTCTCTTTCTCACACACAGTCTCTCTCTCTCTCTCACACACAGTCTCTCTCTCTCTCTCTTTCTCACACACACACACACACACACACACACACACACAGTCAGGGCTGGAACTGGAACTGGAAATGCGTGACACTAAAACGGAGGGTGACTGACTGGAAATGAGGGAATGGAATTAAAAATGGTAATGAGAAAGAAAATGGAAAAACGAGACAGAAAAAAAAGGAGAAAGAGAAGGAGGAAATGGTAAGAAGTGATAGAATAAAGTAAGGAAAGAAGAGGAAATGGAAGAACGAGAAAACTAAAAAGGAGAAAGAGAACAGGAAATGGAAAGAAGTGATAGAATAAAGGAAGGAAAGAAGAGGAAATGAAAATAAGTGATAGAATAATTAGAAAGAGAAGATAAACTGGAAGAACGAGACAGAATAAAGGAAGGAAAGAAGAAGAAATGAAAAGAAGTGATAAAATAAAGGAAGGAAAGAACAGGAAATGAAAAGAAGTAACAGAATTATAGGAAAGAGAAGAAGAAAATGGATAATCGTGGCTGGAAAAGGGAGTAAAAAAACCGGAAAGGGTGAATGAATAGAGAGAGAGAGAGAGAGAGAGAGAGAGAGAGAGAGACCTACCTAAGATCAGTAATATTATCCCTCACCCTTCCACCACCACCACCACCACGTTAATTATTCCGTAGGCACTCATTGTTGTTGTTACTGTGTGTTTACCTCAGAAGGGGGGAGACTCCATTATTATATACCTTTGTTATTATTATGAAGTCATTTGGCAGCCATCATACAGTGGGAACAGTTACGAGCCTAATTATTTGTCCTGCGAGCCTAATTATTTGTCCTGCGAGCCTAATTATTTGTCCTGCGAGCTTAATTATTTGTCCTGCGAGCCTAATTATTTGTCCTGCGAGCCTAATTATTTGTCCTGCGAGCCTAATTATTTGTCCTGCGAGCCTAATTATTTGTCCTGCGAGCCTAATTATTTGTCCTGCAAGCCTAAATATTTGTCCTGCCTCAGAGGGGACAGTTTACGAGCCTAATTATTTGTCCTGCGAGCCTAAATATTTGTCCTGCCTCAGAGGGGACAGTTTACGAGCCTATTAATAATTTGTCCTGCCTAAGAGGGGACAGTTTACGAGCCTAAACTATTTGTCCCCTAGAAATGACCCTCTTTTTTTTTTATTTAGTTACCCCTTCCAAGTTCCCACCCCCGCTTCACCCCCTTAAAAATGAACCCCTTTTACCCCTTCCCCACCCCCAGCTTCACCCCTTATAGTTACCCCTCTCCACCACCAGCTTCACCCCTTATAGTTACCCCTCTCCACCCCCTTATAAATTACCCCCCATTTTTTTTATTAATTTATTGTCTTGTTTTGTTTTTGCCAGGCTGAGAAGAGAGCTGAGATCCGGCGTAAGTCTCTGGTCATCCTCGTTCATCACTACCTCGATCAGGAAGGGTGAGTAAGTTGGTTGGTTGATTTGTAGTTGGTGAGTTAGTTGGTGGGTTGGTGAGTGCGTTCGTAAGTTGGTTGGTTAGTTTGTGAGTTGGTTGGTGGGTGCGTTGGTTAGTTAGTTGGTGAGTTGGTTGGTTAGTTGGTTGGTGAGTTGGTTAATTGGTGAGTTAGTTGGTTGGTGGGTGAGTAAGTTGGTTAGTGAGTGAGTGAGTTAGTTAGTTAGTTAGTTAGTGGGTTAGTTATTTAGTTGGTTTGTTAGATAGTTACCCATCTTATTTAATTTTTATCTCTGTATAATCCTTTAATACACCATCTGGCTATTTAAAGCACACCAACTGCATTCTGTACAGGAAAATGTATCTAGATTTAACTACTGTATATGTATCTTAAATTGTATGTATTTTCTGTGTTTTGGAATGGAGAGCGAGGCAGCTAGGTAGGTCATTTTTTGTGAGACTATTTTTTTTTTTTTTTGTGAGGCTATATATATTTCTGCATACACGGGTGAAATACTGTTGTCTGTTGTAGTCATGTTACGTATAGGGCAGTGGTTATAATCCCTTTAAAGCCAGGCCAGTCTTGCTAGCCTAGTTACTCGTACACATAGAGAGAGAGAGAGAGAGAGAGATGGACACGCACACACAAAGAGAGAGAGAGAGATGGACACGCACACACACAAAAGAGAGAGAAAGAAATATGGACACTCCCACACACACCTACACAAAGAGAGAGAGAGAGAGAGAGAGAGAGAGAGAGTCCCCCACACACACCTACATAGAGAGAGACACACACAAAAACTTACACGGTTCAGCTTTACATCAGGACTGGCATTCAACCCTGTAATAAGTGTAATTTTCCTGGCGGGATGCACCAGAGGACTTTTCATGTCGTTTTTCTCACAATGTCAAAACTTTTCGTCTCTGTGAAGGGGAAAAGAAAAAGATGAAGACTGTTTAGAGTTCCAACAAGAATCATGTATGTCTTGCGAAAAACAAAGTAAAATAATTATTGTGACTTACACCAAATTTCCAGTGAACTGTAGTTGTATTTAATTATATTCACCCCCCAAAAAAATACAGTAATAATAATAATAATAATAATAATAATAATAATAATAATAATAATAAAAGAATTGTTCTGTTTTGTAGCATGGTTGGAGGAATATTCATGGTATTTTGCTTTCTACTTTATTGTTGTTATTATTATTATTATTATTATTATTATTATTATTATTATATGACTGATTTATTGTAACATATTGCAGGTACGGCGATGCGGCCAAGAGCTTAGTATTAGAATCAAGGCTCAACACAGAACAGTTCAGTGTGTGTGAAAAAGTTGACCTCACTGGTATCCTACAGGAGTATGAGACGACCTATGTGGAGAAGGTGTGTGTGTACTACAATGTTGCTCCTGTGTGTGTGTGTGTGTGTGTAGCCTACCTTTATGTACAGTACTACAATGTTTCTGATGTATGTGTGTGTGTGTGTAGCCTACCTTAATGTACAGTACTATCATGTCTCTGCTGTGTGTGTGTGTGTACTCCAAATTTTAATGTTCTAAAATTAATATAAATTAATATCTGCTGTATGTATGGTATATATAATTTCATACTCAAAATTCGTAATTAGACAATCATATTCTGACTAATAAAATGAAACCCTCCACCCGTCCATCAGTTTCAGCGGTACCCAAGGCTGGCCAAGAGGGTGGTGGTGCCCCGACCCACACCCAAACCACACCGATGTGCCCTCCACACACCCGAAGAAGTGGATGACCAGTCTGTCATTGGAGGAGGAAAGAAAAGTCCCTTCTTCAGGTAATTACCCTACACTAACTTAGGTGTGGATTTGGCTTGGTATTGTCACGAGGATATGATTCATTTAAGGGAATTGACCTTTTGTTTTCAATTTGGAGTCAATGTAGGCCTTCAAACTCATCTATAAAACACATTCCTTGTATAATTCCATATGGAGGGGTTCTGTTTCCTGGCATAGTATGGAGGAATCTGTAGCATTCCGATATCCCATAATTGGTTACTTCCCTTAAGCCTGGGAAGATTCTTTTGTTGGTGTTTGGGAAGGTCTCTGTTGTTGTTTTCTCCAAACTATGCCAGAAAACAGATGCTTTCGGTGGTACAAGTAGGGGATTTGTTTTATGGCATAGTTTGTAGGAATCAGAGACCTTCCAAATTACCAATAGAAGAATCTAATCTCACTTTAAGTTAGTCTCTATGCTATAGCTTAGGTATGAATAAGGGCAAATTTGTGGGAATCAGTAGTCCTCCAACTCACCCACAAAAAATCCAAAAGACGACCCATTTAGTGCCATCCAGTCTGACCCACCTTGACCTGATCTTGAAAGTATCCTGCCCAACCCAGCATGACCTATAATCCCACAGAAGACGATCCCTTCCCCGGAGTACCAGGTCAGGGGGCAGTATGGGTCGTGCTTCAAGTGACCCGAGCCTGAGTGACGATGTGAATGCCATTGAGGGCAGGTCAGCTCACAGCCATTCTCGCAGTACTGCCAGAAACAGGGTCATTGACAACAAGAAGCGAGAGGAGCTTAACAGGTCAGAGATGTGTAATACTTTACACAATATATAATGTACTGTACACAATATTCACAATGCACATTAACCAACAAGTTTTTTTTTAGAAGTAATATGTACATGTCATGGATAATACTGTAGCTGTGTATGATGTCGTAGATGTTAAATACTTACAGTACAGTAGGTGTATTTGTTGGTATGATTTGTATATCAAAGATCAGTCTAGAATATTTTGCTTGAGTCATCATAGTATAGTTTCCCGTAGTAACCCAGTATACTGATTTATTTCATATATACTGTATTTTGTTAAGGGTTTAAGGAGAAATAATGAAAGCCCAGAGGGAAGGTATATGGTTAAAAAAATAAAAATGTAATGGTGTAAAGGCCTTAGGTGTACTGTACCAGTAAAATTATTAAACTTTATTGATATTAAGATATTACACTGTAAAGTACTGTATGTGTTTATTATCATAATTTACCCCACTCCTTCCCCAACAGAGGTCCACTGGTTGGGAGTCGGAGGGGAGTAGGGAGGAGCCCAGGCGAAGAAAAGAAAGACCCATCCAAATCCTCCTCAGATACTGACAGTGACAGGGGTGGCAATCCTTCCCTTGGTCCTGTCAAGTCTAACCGGATGGTGAGCTCAGTCATAAATACGGATATAGTACACTCGTGATACATAATCTTAATCTGACCAGAGACAAATGGCAGGCAACACACACACATACCCTACATTCGAACTCAGCCTCTATAGGTGTACTGGGTGTGGGGAAATGAGCCATACCAGGAGATTCGAAGCTTTCTGCTCCTCACACTCTGGTCAGAAATTATGTATCACGAGTGTACAGTAACTCCCTTCATGAACCAAATACAGGCATAATACAGTAACTCCCTTCAGTAACCAAATACAGTACAGTACAATACTTGTATAAAACAAAAGATATCGGTATTTATGTGGAGCTGTTCTAATATCCCCTTATATTCTTACACACCAACATAGGACTAAATAATACACTCTGATTTTCTTACACACACACACACACATATAGGCGGAAGGCACTCAAAAATATTGGGGGGGAAAATACCTATATAGGCGGAATGAGTTTAATATAGGGCAGCGTAACGTATTTTAAAGGTGCCTATTTTTACTATTTTCGTGTTTTAGGCGGACAAAATTTGTTAAAGGCGCTCATGTTGACTGATAAACTAGCCTTTCAGTCTGGTAAATGGCGTTGTAACTAGTTTATTTATTGTACTTTACATACAGTAAGTATTATTATTTATTATGTCACATGGGGTGGCCCGCCGACCATATTGTAGTTTATTTATTGTACTTTACATGATGTATTATTATTTATTATGTCACATGGGGTGGTCTGCCGACCATATTGTATTTAATACATGGAGTGAACGGTTCGATATAGGCGTTTTCGATATAGGCGTAGGTTTTGGTCTCCCAATTTAGCTCCTATATGGCGAGCCGACTGTACATAAATCTTATTAATTTTAACCAGGTGATACTCTATTTTCCCTTTTGCCGCCCTCAGCCAAAGCAAGTCCTGGACCTTAAGCAGATGATCAGTGACTACACCAGACTCGAGGAAAACATTGGAGACATTGGTAAAGGTCAACCTCGAGCCTTACCCGCACCCAAGGCCGAGGGTCAGCCTGGTAAGGAGTTATGCTACCATCACATGTTAATTAGGTAAACATGATATATAATCCAGTCCAAAATAATTAAATATGTACTAAACTTTCTGTACTCCTTAGTCAGTTGGAATTTTCTAGTGTTGCATAAAATCTGCTACTGTTCTGCATAAAATATAGAGTATACAATGTTCAGCTGAAATAGTTGTTAATCTTTGAACATAAGGAGCAATTCCCTTCGACACAAATGTTGTCTGAAATTATTCTCGGTAGATATTGAAGTCCTCAGCTGTTGTTGTTTAGGGGTTAATGGGGATTGTATTAGCACTGTATGTATCAACCCAGTTATTACTTCATGCAAAGAAATATTCCTGTAATTGAATATGGAATTATGACTTGATGCATTGCAGACGACGAGGATGAGAGCAGCGGACTTTGGGAAGACAAGAGTGTAAAACCCCCACTGGCCTTACCTCATCTCACAGGAGAGTTCAGGGATCTTGCCAACATCATACATAGGGTAGGAGTTTGATCACTGTTATTCTGTGCTAAATTTTATCGCTGTTGTTTATTGCCATTTTGATCGCTGTTTTTTGCTGCTGATTTTGTTGTCAGTGTGATTGTGATTCGCAGTTTCCTATGTTGATTTAAATTTGCATAGATAACTAAGTCTTAACCCTCTGAGTGTAAATGGTATCCCAGATATAAATGAATTTGATGATATAAGTTTAATTGATGGAGTTAATTATGGAACTTATAATTCTTATTACCGGCACTTTAAAAAATATTGTCCCATATTGTCTGTCTTTCTTTTGCATGATAGCTATACTGTACAACTCTTACCGTACAATTCTTATTACCGGTACTTTAAAAATATTGTTCCATATTCTCTATACTGTATTAATTTTGCATGATAGATATACTGTACAACTCTAGTACAGTAAAGTATTATGAAACTTAAAATCTCCTTCCACCATGATAACAGGAAATCCTCATTGACAACCCTGAAGTGAGATGGGAAGAAATCCTTGGTCTGGACGATGCCAAGAGACTGGTGAAGGAGGCGGTCGTCTACCCACTCAAATACCCACAGCTGTTTGTGGGAAGGTTCAAGCCGTGGCGAGGCATCCTACTCTATGGACCCCCTGGCACTGGTGAGACATAGAAGTACAGTAATAGTGTCATTTTATTTAGCGGTTGATTTAAGAGTACAGTACAGTAATATATTTCTTGCTTTATTTTGGGGTTGATTTAAGAGTACAGTAATATATTTCCTGCTTTATTTAGGGGTTAAGTTAAGAGTACAGTACAGTAATATATTCCTGTTTTATTTAGGGGTTGATTTAAGAGTACTGTACAGTAATATATTTTCTGCTTTGTGTGACTTTTATATCATTTTGTGGGATATTCAATGGTAATATTTTCTTGCTTTGTATTAGTTATTTCATTTAGGGGGTAATTTTTTGTCAATACTGTACTGTACATTGGATCTTTGACACTACCCTTCACTAATAGTAACTGTAATTCTTCAATGTACAGTACACTATTAGATTAACTGCACATAATTACACCATTCACAGTTAACATAATCTTTGATCCCATTTGTACCGACTGTATATTTCTTTTGATGGACAGGTAAGACACTGCTGGCCAAGGCGGTGGCAACGGAGTGTAAGACAACATTCTTCAACATCTCTGCCACCACTCTTGTGTCTAAGTGGCGTGGGGACTCTGAGAAGCTGGTCAGGGTGAGTGGTTACTGTTTGTCAGGCCTGGATTACAAGTTGGTTTTATTTATTTATTTGGATTTTAAGCCGGTCAGGGTGAGTGGTTAATGTTTGTCAGGCCTGGATTACAAGTTGTTTTATTTATTTATTTGGATTTTAAGCTGGTCAGGGTGAGTGGTTAATGTTTGTCATGCCTCGATTACAAGTTGGTTTTATTAATTTACTGTATTTGGATTTTAAGCTATGAGAATTGCCTTTGAGGTGGTTGTTTAATATAGCCTACTGCAATATGATGAGTGACATTTGGAGGTCAAGGTTAATTATGGTTGCTGTTAGTCAAATTAATATTTTTTCATGACTGTGAGTTGTTGTGCAGTTGATAATAATGACTTCCCAGATTTTGTAATAAAAAACCTGCAAAAAAGTTCTGAGAGAGAGGGAAGGAGAGGATTAGAAACCTATCCATTAGTATCTCAATTGTACAGTACAGCATTATATTATTCCCTGCAGGTGTTGTTTGAGTTAGCGAGATTCCATGCCCCCTCCACCATCTTCGTGGATGAGGTGGACGCGCTGATGGCCACACGACAAGGAGAACAGGAACACGAGGCATCAAGACGCATGAAGACACAATTGTTGGTGGAGCTGGACGGACTCACACAGGGCAACCATCATGTCTTCCTCCTAGCAGCTTCCAATATCCCCTGGTGAGCTGGGAAATAAATACAATACAACATCCCCATCTGTATTTACCATCTGGTCTTCCTCAGAGCCATTTTCAGTATTGCCTGGTGACCTTTAGAATGAATGTGTCCTTTGTATAACTCTCATGTCTTCCTCATGGCTGCCTATAGTACATGTACATGTACATGTACAGTATTCCCTTTTGATATCTTGGGTAAATATTTCTTCTGCATGCTGTAGAGCTTATATTTATGATCAATATTTTCCCCTTGCTGTCTTCAATTATTCTCTTTTGCAGTTTTCTTTGTTATTGCCTCTGGACTATAGTACATTATAGTAGGACATTTTTTCAGGAAGTTACTCTTCTTCCTCCCAACAGGCAACTAGATCCAGCCATGTTAAGACGTCTGGAGAAGAGGATCCTGGTGCCCCTGCCTGGATCAGAAGCAAGGAAAGCCATGTTCCGCCACCACCTGCCCGAGCTGATCACAGACCTGGAGGAAGCAGGCCATGCCATACCCACAAACCTTGACTATGGCAGACTATCTGAGGTAGAGTTACAAAAACAGCACCATACTCTTTATAAAAATTACAGTGATGAATAAAAATGAAGTACAGTACAGTAAACCTATTCCATCTGTGCCTGGCCTAACCTTTATTGCAGTGACTAATAAAAAAAATATTCATATTTTCTCGTAATGTAGCCAAATTTATTGCTTATACAGTACTGTATTATGGGGGTTCTCTTGTGATATAGCCTTACCTTACTGTATCTTACTTATTTGTTTGCCAAGCCTCATCCATCAAACTTAATGGAATCTAAAGTAATGATTTGCCAACTGAGTGAAGACTAGTTCCTCATTTTATAACTTAACATACTGTAGTTTACCTATACCAAATCTATTCTAATCTAAAAACATATTGGCCCCTGTTTACATCATTAGCTGACAGAGGGATACAGCGGGTCAGACTTGCAGGTGGCTTGTCGAGAGGCTGCCATGGGTTGTCTCAGGAAAGTCTTCAATGTACTCGAGGATCACTCAGGTGAGATACAAGCAGATTGATGAATGTTAAACGAAAAAAAAAAAAAGTTTCCGATGATGTATGAAAACCTTTCCAAACAAAAACTTGATTGATGATTTTTGAAGGACTCATTTCTCCAACAATCACCCAATACATTTAGTACCATACAGAATATTTCACACCATCACCACCACCACCACCAACAAACACTCACACCAATCTCCACCACCACCAACCACCCTCACAGACCATCACCACCACAACCACCAACAACCACCCTCACTGACCACCACCACCACCACCACCTCTCCCTCTCCTTCGACAGTGGAGGATACGGACTTGCCGGAAATAAAACTGGGGTCAATCGACATGGCTGATGTGGAGGCGGCGCTACAGAAGACCAGACCCACCCAGAGCGACTGTCAGCTGTACAGTGACTGGCATGAAAAGTATGGGTCAACTTAACGTCATTCCTTGGGACATGGCCTGAGTTCGCCCGTGTCCTCGTGTTGGCGTCTGAGTCCATGGGGGTCGATGGTACGGTCTCCGGGTTAGTCAGGTGAGACGAATGGCCGTGTTGTTTCTTTGCTTCTGACTCTACTAACCCTGATAACTATATTACTCGTAGATTCAGTATGGAGTAGAATAATTTTAGAGATGATGCATTTGTGTACTGTTACTGTAGTTGCCATTAATATACAATAGTGTAGTTTTATACTGTAATATTGTACTGTAATCCATTGACATAGACTACTAAATTAGTATAGATATATTATTAACATCTGAATGATTAGAAGTAGCAGAGTAGAATAATATTGTTTTATTCCACAACTAACACTTGTCTTTTTTCAGGGTTTGGTGAATTAAAGTAATTCACTTACTACGGGAGCAAACCTCTTTGGTAGGGACAATTTTTCCATTAAGCATAAGATTATTTGTATCTTTTACCATTATCCATGTACATTACTGTTGAAGAGGTAAGATATAATAAAGAGGGTTGTACACTTTTGGTACATTAGTAAACCTTCACTCCTCCAAATGATACCAGGTAAACAAATATACTGATGTCCTGTTGCTTGGAATAGCTTTGAGGAATCAGTTGCTTCAGATTCCAAAACTGTATGACTCTCCTTCAAGCTATAGGATCCAAAGCTACCAAGCCTGGGCAGAGTTCAGTATACTGTAATATTCAGAATACTGTATATTCAGAATACTGTACATTTAGTCCTGTATTACCATATTATAACCCATGAATACAGTACATTACCATTATAACAGTACAGTACAGTACAGTAGTGGGTTTCTGCTGATGATGACACATATAAACTTCCAATGGTTGTATGAATTTTTAGGGAATAAAAGTACAGTACATATTACAGTGTCTAGTGAGGATTTTTGGTTTAACAATTGTCAGTCAGTTTTACGGTAAATAGTTTAGTAATGGGTAAAAATCCGGTACAGGAATATGCATCCGTCGTAAATAACGCTAAATTGACAAACGTTTATTAAGGGACCCTGTGATGTTGTAGCCAGAAAATTGGAGTTACACAAGTCCTTCAAATATTGCCACGAAACACACGCACACACACCTATATGGAAGGAGCTTGTTTCATGGCATGGTCTGGAGGAATCAAAAGTCTCCAGCCAGTTTTCATAGACGATCACAGGGTCATTTTTAAGGTAATTTCAAAATGTTGAGTTAATTAAGTTTTTTCAGGTGCTAATGTTAATGTTGCTTCAATTTTTTTTTTTTTAATTGTTTTTCACTATTGAGTTTGTTTATGTTGTAAGTAGAATGCAAGTTACTGTTATTTATATTCAATTATACTGGACTCATAAAATGCGTGTGTGTTTGTGTAGAGTCTGTGTGTGTGAGAGAGAGAGAGAAAGCGAACGAAAGAGAGAGTACTGGTGTTTGTGTAATCCAGAGAGAGAGAGAGACAGAGAGCGAACGAAAAAGAGAGAGTACTGCTGGTGAACCAAAGAGAGAGAGAGAGAGAGAGAGAGAGAGAGAGAGAGAGAGAGAGAGAGAACTGGTGTTTGTATGATCCAGAGAGAGAGAGAGAGAGAGAGAGAGAGAGAGAGAGAGAGAGAGAGACTGGTGTTTGTGTAATCCAGCCAGCCAGAGCCAGTTAGTCAGGGAGTCTGTTTTAAGATCGGATGCCAAATATCACAAGTGGCGTTACTGTTTACTCTGTTCTTCACTTCATCCTCTCTCTCTCTCTCTCTCTCTCTCTCTCTCTCTCTCCTTCCTTCATATATTCCCTGCTCTTCCACCTCTCTCTCTTTCTCTCTCTCTCTAAATCATCCTTGCTCTTCCATCTTTTTCATTGCATTTTTTTGTTAGTCTCCTAAATTTTTCATCTTCCCTGCTCTCTCTCTTTCTCTCTCTTTTCAACCCCAAAATTCATATAGCCATCTTGTGAATCATATTTCCCTCATCCCAAATAATAACAATAACAAAAATAAATAAATAAATATCCGGCACCGAAAACAATACACCGCCCCCCTTCGGGTTGAGGCGGTGTAAGAGAGAGGAGTAAGATATACATTTATACTATTATTATACTTATAAGCTTTAAAGGATTAGATAGATACATAACACTTTGTATTACATATAATATATACATATCCTAACTCAGTGAAGTTTTGGAAAAAATA
The DNA here is from genome assembly GCA_034508575.1 of Petrolisthes manimaculis. Taxonomy (NCBI): domain Eukaryota; kingdom Metazoa; phylum Arthropoda; class Malacostraca; order Decapoda; family Porcellanidae; genus Petrolisthes; species Petrolisthes manimaculis. The sequence continues at coordinate 23,177 of JAWZYT010006538.1, forward strand.
AAATTCTTTGTGATGACAGTAATGGGTTTGCTTAAAAAAAAAAAAATAGTCCTGGATTTATAATAACTATTTTTTATTTTCGTGGAATGAAAGTTTGAGCGAAGGAATAAAAATACGAATTGATAAAGATTGAAAAACATAGTGAAACAATACATTTTTTTATTTTTAATGTAACAATAAAGTCTTCTGTTTTCTAGCATATTTTTGGTTGGAGGAATTAATAGAAAAAGAAAATCTCCCCTTAAGGACCCTGTGATCGTGTATGAAAATTGGAGGCTTCTGATTCCTCCTGTATTATGCCATGAAACAAACAAGCTCCTTCCATATGTAATGTAATTGGTGTTTCGTGGCAACATTTGAAGGACTCACTTACCTCCAATTTTCTGACTACATCACAGGGTGGTTGTTGGTTGGTGTTTACAGGATGGAGGTAAATTTGGCCCAAGGTGTGTGTATGTGTGTGTGTACGTGTGGGTGTGTGTATGTGTGTGTGTGTGTTAGTGTGTGTGTGTGTGTGTGTGTGTGTTAGTGGGTAGGTGGACCAGCCTGGACCCGTATTCACAATTCTTTTTTGTTACATTGGAGTGCCTTGATTCCATTCCTCCAAAGTATGCCAGGAAACAAGACCACAAGAGCAAAGATCATGGTGTTTTGTTGCTTGGAATAGTTTGGAGGATTCAGTTACTCCAGATTTACCAACAAGATTTTCCCCCCTTAACTAACTTAAAATTGTGTTGGTTAGCATTTATTCATGGCAAGGATTACGACACGGAACTGCTTCGAAACTATAATAATATCAGCTCATGCAAATAGAAAAACAAAGTAATTCACTGCTCATGCAAATAGAAAAACAAAGTAATTCACTGCTTCGAAATCATAATATTGAAATCATAATATCGAAATCATAATATTAAATCATAATATTAAAGCATAGTATTGAAATCATAATATTAAATCATAATATTAAATCATAATATCGAAATCATAATATCGAAATCGTAATATTGAAATCATAATATTGAAATAATAATATTGAAATCATAATATTAAATCATAATATTGAAATCATAATATCGAAATCATAATATTGAAACCATTCACTGCTTCGAAATCATCATATCGGATCATTCTAATACAAGTAATGAAATGAATGAATACTAATAAAATATCATAAAGTATTATTATTGTTTTTTTAATCATGGCGAAAATGCAACTCTTCCCTTCTAATTAATAATACCTTAATAATATTTATCATTGATTACATAAAAGTTATCAACCCCCCCAAAAAAATAAAATAATAATAATAATAAATAAATAAAAATTAAAAATCGAAGAACTTAATCCCATGTTGGTATTAAATTTTTGCCACCAGCAGGTTATTTATAGTTTGTTTGTAAGGATATAATAAAGTCATTATTTACAGTTTAAAATATTTACTCTGTATTTAATTAAAGTAAGGTACAATAAAATCACAGTCTTGTACAGGGAGGATCAACCTGGGATAACATTAATTAATATTTGTACACTTTATATAATTTATTAGTCAAGTATTAACTTTGTCAAGACATTATTATTATTATTATTATTATTATTATTATTATTATTATTATTAGATATGCATACATGTATATATATATAAAACAAATTGGAATAATTATTTTTATATACTCCTGTAGCTTCAAGAGAAATGCAGAGTTTTTGTTTTGTTTTGTTGGTGGATATTAGGCGCCACTACAGAACAGTGAGGTCCTATAGCACCAGAGAAAAAGGTGATAGAGAGGTGTGACAGCAAGCAGGAAGGAAATAGAAAGAAAGAGAAATGTAGAGAGCAATAGAGAGGACTTTAACATAACCTCTGTGGACCTCACTAAAATATTCAGTAAAAATGGGATTATATTATATGGGAATTTTCTTGTGCTTCTTGGATGTCCTTCTAAATTTTTCAACATTGCCATTCAAGTGCATGAGAATCAACAGGGCAGACAAAAAAAAAAAAAAAAAAAAATGTACATACTGTATTTATATATATATTTTTTTTTAAATCCAGGACTAAGCATATAAAAAAAAAAAAACAATAAAAATAACAATAAGGTGAGATCGATCGTCTTGTGTTAATAAAGGTGAGATTATTATCTGGAGGGCTAACATAGTCCTCCAAACTCTATATTATAATAGACCAAGAAACATGCACACCTAATTGTAGCATTTAAGTGGCTGTTTCATGACATAGTTTGGAGGAATCAGAGTCCTTCCAATTTTCCAACAAGAAAATTTTGTAATAATCATTCCTTAAACTTTGGCCTTAGTAACCCACTCACTACACCACGTGACCATCAAGTGTACAGTTACCAGACAAAATAGGTTAATTGGTGTTCAGTTGAGACAAAATAGGTTAATAGGTTTCCAGGTGTTCAGTTAAGAGACAAAATAGGTTAATAGGTTTCCAGGTGTACAGTTAAGATACGTAATAGGTTTCCAGGTGTACAATCATGAGACAAAATTCGTACAAATTACATCACACAACAAAATTAATCATTATCTTGTCTGTGTTATCAGTTTGTAATCATCTGACATACAAATGATCAAATTACAACACACATTATCCTGACTGTGTTATAATGACATACAAATGACACACAAACGAACAAATTACAACACTAACTGAGCTTCCTGTCTCACATGCACTTACTGGAGCTCGTTTAATTAATTCTCCATCAGGCAGGCTATTCGAATTAGACCCGGATGTACTGTATGTATGTATACCTATTTTGTGGCTGTATATACAATTTGGAAAAGATACAATTTTGACTTTATACAATTTGGAAAAGATACAATTTGAAAAAGATACAATTTTGACTTTATACAATTTGAAAAAGATACAATTTGGAAAAGATACAATTTTAACTTTATACAATTTGGAAAAGATACAATTTGAAAAAGATACAATTTTGACTGTATACAATTTAGAAAAGATAAAATTTTGACTGTATACAATTTGGAAAAGATACAATTTTGACTATACAATTTGGAAAAGATACAATTTTGACTGTATACAATTTGAAAAAGATACAATTTTGACTGTATACAATTTGGAAAAGATACAATTTTGACTATACAATTTGAAAAAGATACAATTTTGACTGTATACAATTTGGAAAAGATAAAATTATGACTATACAATTTGGAAAAGATACAATTTTGACTGTATACAATTTGGAAAAGATACAATTTTGACTATACAATTTGAAAAAGATACAATTTTGACTGTATACAATTTGGAAAAGATAAAATTATGACTATACAATTTGGAAAAGATACAATTTTGACTGTATACAATTTGGAAAAGATACAATTATGACTGCATACAATTTAGAAAAGATACAATTATGACTATACAATTTGGAAAAGATACAATTATGACTTTATACAATATGGAACAGATGAATTAGGGATGGAGGGAGGGAGTAGGAGCTGCACTTATATCACACAGGATGAAAAAAATATACAATTCTTATTCTAGACACATTAATTAAAATCACTTCTCTTCAATAATTAAGTATATATGTTGTATTGTAGAGAAGTTAAGGCAGTGTTATCCATTCATATGCCTGAAATAGTACACTCGTGATATACATAATTTCTGACCAGAGTGTGAGGAGTAAGAAGCTTCGAATCGATTGTCTGGTATTACTCATTTCCCCACCCAGTACACCTATATATCGAGGCAGAGTTTGTGTGTGTGTGTGTGTGTGTGTGTGTGTGTGTGTGTGTGTGTGTGTGGTGCCTGCTGTACAGTCGGCGGTAGAAGTCGTGTCGCCTCACCTGCTTCACCGAGACATGCAGTGTTCATGGACTCGAGAAATACACACGTTTTCTACACCTAATAATTTCGAGTCTATGAACATCGCGTGCTTCGGTTATAAAACAAATGAGGCGACAGGACTTTTGCCGCCGACTGTACGTCCCTGGTCAACGATTACGTATCACGAGTGTACAACATGTAGGTTTATAGCATGCTGTAGATTAAGATACAGTTGCCAAAAAAGGTATTGTGACAACTATTGATACAACATTAAATATATGAATGTCCATAGTTGTTTGTAGGGATTATAAGTATGTATTACAGAAGGATATGTATATTTCCTTCTGTTATACATGCTTATAGTCCCTACAAATAGTTGTGGATATTACTATGGTTAAAGTTCTATCAAGATTTGTCGCAATACCTTTTTTGGCAACTGTACATCTTTTCCATACCACCATATTACAGCACTTTATATAGTTTTTTGCACCTAGTCTTCTGTTAGCTGCAAATCAGATACGTTGAAATAATATACTTATAGTTGTTGATGTAGGCAAATTGCAAGCTGCCAGTTTTCTAGGGGTCGGAATCTTGCAAGGTGTACACTCGTAATCCAAAATTTGTATCCTGGTCCTGTTGAAGTTTTTAATCATTTGACATCCCTGTGAATCAAGTACAATATTTTATCCTGTTTTATATTTGGTTGAGCTCGCTTAATTAATACTCGATCAGGCTATTTGAAGCAAGCCTGGATACATATATTTTGGATTGCGAGTGAACAGTAAGTACCTATACTGTAGATTATCCTCTTCATCAATTCAGTTTTGTTTTGTGTTGTCTTTTACAAGTTGCTTCTTAGTTTCTCACACACGAAATGCAACGGACCAGTGTGTAGTCTAGGATGTTTATGGGTGTTTTCTTTAACACTCGGTTGATGAGGTATTTGAAGAGGATACAAAGGCACATATTTGGTAGATACATTAATTAACTATTGATTCTCTCTCTGTCTCTCTTTCTGTCTGTCTCTCTTTCTGTCTGTCTGTCTCTCTCTCTGTCTCTCTCTCTCTGTCTCATGGTACAGAGATACAGTCATGGACCATAATAAGTATCCATGTAGGTCTTGTTGTTGACGTTTGAAATCATCTGACATACATATACAGTACCAGTGAATCAATAAACAACACAAACCCTATAGCTGTCTCTCATACATTCTGGCTCGAGTTTGTTTCATATTTCATCAGGCTATTCGAAGCAGAAATGAATACTTGTTATGGCTCTTGACTTTTACCATTTGTGTTTTCTTTCCTGATGGCTGAGTGAGTGACCTTGTGATCGTGTATTAAAATTGAAGGCTTCTGATTCCTCCTGACTATGCCACGAAACACGCTCCATCCTTATAGGTGGTGTTTCGTGGCATTATTTCAAGGACTCATTTACCTCAAATTTTCTGACTATATCACAGGGTCCTTAAAGCAATCCCCAGCTGTGTTGAAATGCATCAGGGACCGTCATGGAGGGAGGGGGGTAATATATTCCTTCTGGGGTGATTTGAGGACTGTGTAAGAAAGGAGAAGGGAAGAAGGATGGAGGAGGTGGTCTGGAGTAGTCATGTAGTAGTGGAGGGAAGGGTACTGCTGCTGGGGAACTCTCAACACTCATAGCTACAGGAGGATCAGGATACACGAGTCTTGGTGGAGGGACAGCTAAGTTGGGAGGTGGTACTGCTGGTGGAAGGTGTACGTCTGTTGTTGGTGATGGTGGTGGCATTATGTTTTCATAGTGGTGTGTGTGTGTCGGTGGTGGTGGTGGCATTACCTGTCCTGATATGTTGTTATGGTGGATATGTCGTCTGTCTCTCCTCACACCACCACCAACACCACCACCACCAACATCCTCTTCCTCGTCTTGGTACTTGTTCTGCGTCCACACCCGGTCGTTCACTGTCCTCATGTGTTGGGTTGGGGAGGCAAACTCTTTTATAATCCGCTCGACCGTTGTGCCATTATTCATAAAATGGAGTTGCACGGATTGCGTCCCTGCGAGAAGGTTATAGGGGAAGTTAGGGTGAGGCTGTAAGGGATTACAGTCAAGGGCCATGTGGTTTGGAGTGACTACTGGCTGCCGTAGTGGAGGATGCATGTTCAGGAAGCAACGGCGGAAACGTTCAGCACTGGGGGAGAGATTAGGCTTGGCTATGCGACTTCGGCTATTCAAATTGGCGTGCTCAAAGAAGAATTCGGCTGAACCCCTTTCTCTGGTGAAGGGAACAGGACAGAATTCCCCTCTGGACTGCATGAAGCGGTGACACACGTGGGGCCTGTTCGTATCAACTGCATCCTCGTGGTTTCTGAAGGACAGTGTGCTCGCATCTAAGATTTTACCCAACCCGACCTGCGTTGCCTCAATCATGAACTCGAGTGTATGTCCGTGTCTGTTGTTGCCTTGACTGTTGTAGCGGCGGCAGTCAGTGAGAACCCTACTGGTGCCTCGTCGGATCACCTGCCAAGACCCTCCTCGTTTCCAGGGGTCGTATCGAGGCAATACTCCATCGTAACACGTGTTGGTGACGAGGATCCTGGTGGCAGAGTGGGTCGGGGCCGTCAGCATCTCCACCAGATAGTAGTTCTTCCACCGTTCAAGGAGAGTACTGACGGGGACGGAGAACTCAACATTGCCGTACCAGTCGTGTGTATCCACATCATCATCATCAATCTTGGCGCCAAACCAGAGGACCTGAATATTTCGACACGGATGACCATTTTGTCGATGTAAGACGCTTTTCTTGATGGAACAGAGGGCATTTACAGGGTTGGACACCATCCTACCCCTCACACACACATCCAGAGCCTCGAATAAATGCACGGTGCGACTAATATGGGTAAAGTTGCGATACATGTTGGGTCCCGGGACAACACTGGTTCCTTCACCGGGTCTCCACAACACCTTCCTCCTTCGTGGGTCGTCGTGTTTAGTCATATGCAAGAGTTGGTCTGTACTGCCCATCTGTGGATAGTATTTACTG
>JAWZYT010006538.1:32500-36021 GCA_034508575.1 Petrolisthes manimaculis
AGCTTCTATGTCATCACAACACTCTCCCGCAATATTTATCAAAACACACACACACACACACACATAATGTTGCTATGACTTTTTTTTTACCAACTATAAATGATAAGGTATCAAGATAAGACTTGCATCAGCTGATATAAATTACTATTATTTTTATTTGTGTTTGCTTGGGAGTTCCTGCTGGTGACGACAACGTGTCATTTTTGCTGATAACTAAAACACGTACATATATAATTGACCAATATGTAAACATGCACAAGGATGTAAACGATATCTTGTACTGATGATGTAAACTTTATAACAAGGATGTATGGGGATGGGTTGTGGTGCTCCTTCTCACCCGAATCATTCCCGTTCTTTTTCTTTCAACTGTCCGCCGTAGAGGGGTATTGCCTGTAGTAATGTGGGCAATACTTTAAGGGTTTTGGTGCCCCTTTGGCCCCAGCTACTAGCTTTCAGTTTTTCAACTGTCCCTCTTTTCTTTCTATTTCTTCCTGTTTGCTGTCACACCTCTCTATCACTTTTTTCTGGCGCTATATGACCTAACTGTTGCAGCGCCTCATATCCATCAATCAATCAATTCCTTCAACTGTCCCTCTTTTCCCTTTTGTCTTTTATTTCATTCGCTTTCATGTCCCTCCTTTCCTTTCCTTTTTTTTCATTCGCTTTGCTGTCCCTCCTTTCCTTCTTTTCCATTTAGGCTTACTGTCCCTTCTCTCTTTTTCATCAACTATCCTTCCTTTCCTCACATTTTTATCCATGTGTTTATACCTGTTAATTAATTGTCCACGTGGTGTTATTTCATTTTATACTATTGAGGGACCAAGGCGGAACTCCAATATACTGCATGTACCAAAAGTATACCACATCATCCCTTTATACTTAGTGACTCTTGTATACAAATCACACACCTATGAGTGCTTGAGTATTGGGTCAGATAGTTGTGACGTCACTCTCTCTCTCTCTCTCTCTCTCTCTCTCTCTCTCTCTCTCTCTCTCTCTCTCTCTCTCTCTCTCTCTCTCTCTTGAGAGAGTCCAGGCTAGGGCCACCAAACTGATCCCATCAATTAAACACATGGGCTACCAGAGAAGGCTGCAGGCACTAGGTCTCTTCTCATTAGAGACGAGACGCTTGAGAGGTCAACTAATTGAAGTTTTCAAAATCCTTCGTGGATATGAGAACATTGATTATCAGTGCCTGTTTAGCTTAAACACTAATGCAACTAGAAACCATGGATGGAAACTAGACTTGAAACGCTTCCGCCATAATACGTTAGGTAATTTCTTCACATATAAAATCTGCAATGTCTGGAACCAGCTACCAGCAGAGGTAGTTGATAGTTCATCGATAGAACAGTTCAAGAAACAGTTAGACAAAGTTCTGCCAAGCCTGGTAGAGTTAAAGTGATCGTTTCCTCCTTTCCTGTACAAAAATTTCCTAGTCCAGCCTTTTTTCCCCCGGGTTAGGTACATTTCCATTTCCATACCCGCAATGCGGGTGGGAGAGGTGGGTGGGGAGAGCCTTCTCTTTACTATACTTTTCTCTCACTATTAGTTAGCAACTACTACTACACCTACGGTACCTCCTTGGTATGGGTCGTGAGACCTTTTGAGGTGCTACTTGTCCTTGTAACTCTCTCTCTCTCTCTCTCTCTCTCTCTCTCTCTCTCTCTCTCTCTCTCTCTCGTGTACAGGTATGCAACAGGTGAGTAATAATTAATTAGGTGATAACAATCCCTGTACTCGTTCGGTTCTCGTCCGGTTAAAAGTAAAATAATAATAATAATGACAATAAAAAGAAAAGAAAAAAAAAGCTGAAAACGTGACGAAATATTTGGTATCTCATTTTTATTATTATTTTTTATTTGTTATTGTTGTTATCTGGTATTTCAGGCAAGAGTATATTTGATACTGACTAAACTCCGTACTTTATTGATAAGGTTTTGATGCCTTTAGATATAATACGTGATTTGATAGTGTAGTGTAAATAATTTTGATAACGCTCGTAGTAGTAGTAGTAGTAAAAATAGTAGTAAATAGTTGTTATTCTTAGGAGTAGTTGTAGTAGTAGTAATGGTAGAAGTAGTAGTAGTGGTGGTATTATTATTATTATTATTATTATTATTATTATCATTAGTAGTAGTAGTAGTAGTATTATCATTATTATTATTATTATTAGTAGTAGTTGTAGTAATAGTAGTAATGGTAACTGCAGTAGGTGTAGTAGTAGTAGTAGTAGTGGTGATAGTAGTAGGAACAGAGACAAATAGACAGACAGACAGACAGACAGACGTAAGTAATCAATGAGAAAATAGTTAATGACGAGAATAGAAAAAAAAAATAATAGAAAAAAATCAGGGTCAATTTGGTTCTGCTGACCTGAGTAATTAATCTGGTCTGAAAATTAATTGGTGTTGAATTATAATTATTTTTTTCCTTCCTCTTTTTTTTTTTTTTTTTTTTTTTTTTATACTCTGCAATTCGAGGTCTCCAGGTTCAATGGCCAGAAATGTGATGGTGGTGATAGTGATGGTGGTGATAGTGGTGGTGGTGATAGTGGTTGTGGTGGTGATAGTAGTTGTGGTGGTGGTGTTGGTAGTGGTAGTAGTAGTGGTGATGATAGTGGTGGTGGTGATGGTAGTTGTGGTGATAATAGTGGTAGTGGTGATGGTGTTTATTCTCTCTCTCTCTCTCTCTCTCTCTCTCTCTCTCTCTCTCTCTCTCATTTATCTTGCTAATAGACCCTGAATATAATACTAATTAATCTCGCAGAATTATTTTTAGAGTGCGTAAAACGTGTCCCTGTTTTAATGACCTTAGCTAAAAAAAAAAGATTAAAATATCTAATAATAATATTAATAATAATAATAATAATAATAATAGTAATAATAATAATAAGTGTACACAAACTCTCCAAAATAAAATAGATAAATAAATAAAATAAAATAGATAAATGAATAAAAAAAAATAGATAAATTAATAAAATAAAATAAATATATCGGCGTAACTCATAAACAAAAATTATATTCAATATTATTTTAGTTTGTTTAGCTTCAGTTTAGTTTATAAAAAATTGGAGGTTTCTGATTCCTCCTGACTATACCACGAAACAAGCCCCTTCCATAATATAGTATAAGTGTGTGTTTGTGTGTGTGTGTGTGTGTGTATATATGTATGTGTGTGTGTGTGTGTTTCGTGGCACTAATTGAAGGACTCGTTTATCTCCATTTTTTTTTTTCGACGAGTTTTGTGTTGGCAAATGTGGAGGAACCGAATGAATCCTCCAAACTATTCCAAGCAACAACAGAACAAACGCCATTATTTGTGTTCATCTGGTCCTGTTGTTTCCTGGCATACTTTGGAGGAATCAAGGCACTCCAATGTAACAAAAGTGAATTACCACCTTAGGGTTATATTGTTATTGTTATTATTATTATTATTATTATTATTATTATTGTTATTATTATTATTATTGTTCTTGTTATTGTTATTGTTATTATTATTATTATTATTATTATTAT
>JAWZYT010006539.1:5000-25621 GCA_034508575.1 Petrolisthes manimaculis
TGTGTGGTGAGGGTTTGAGTGTTTGAATGTGTTTCGTGGATGTGTGGTGAAGGTTGGAGTGAGCAAAAGCGTCCAATGTCCCTTAAAGATGATGCACTGAGACACAAGCAAGGGGGAATAAAGGGGACGAGGAGTGTGGCTGCTAGAAAGTAAGTAAGGGGTGTGGCCGAGGTGTGTGTGTGTGTGTGTGTGTTGGGAGGGTAAGTTGTGTGTGTGTAGGGAGGGTAAGAGGTGTGTGCGTGTGTGTGTGTGTGTGTGTGTGTGGAGCCATTAGGTCCTGAGATGTGCATGAAGTGGTGGAGTTAAGGGAGTAAATACAGCGACTCCACACACACTCTCTCTCTCTCTCTCTCTCTCTCTCTCTCTCTCTCTCTCTCTCTCTCTCTATACTACCAGCAGGTGTTGTGACTCTCAAACCCATTTCATTATTCCTTTGTTATGAAGATGAAGTGGTAAAGGATATCGGATACTGACTGAAAATGAATTCCCACTCGTATTGAATCTCCTATCTCTCTCTCTCTCTCTCTCTCTCTCTCTCTCTCTCTCTCTCTCTCTCTCTCCCTCTCTCTCTCTCTCTCTCTCTCTCTCTCTCTCTCTCTCTCTCTCTCTCTCTCACATTAAAGAGAAGGATGGGCTGACATCTACTGTTAGTGTTTATATCATTTCACACGAGGGGGAAATTTGATATATGTCTCCTTAAATCTAACCCGTAATTCACAATGTACTCGCTAAGCTATTATTATTACTAGTTTGTCAGGGATAAAGACGTATAGGCCTGTTTACGTGTAGTTAATTATCAGTACTGTAGTAATAAAAAGTCTCACACACTCACAAACCTGTCAGTATACAGTATACAGTATACAGTAAATACACCACCATTCAGTTTTGTTGTATTTTTTATTATTAGGTGTAGAAGACTTATAATAAATTTAAATAAACCATTACAACTCACACCACATTCCTTAAATCAACATTAAAACAATACCAGCAACATTCACTATCTAATCTCGTACAAAAATCCGTGTACGCTGAGTGGCAGGAGGTCAAGCTTGAAGGTATAATCACAGACCTCGAACGTGTTACAGCCTCACTCAACACCTCTTGCACCTCTCAAACCCTGATGACTGAAGAGGGAATGAAGGTGGGAATAATGTTTGTGGTGATGGTGGTGGTTGTGGTGGTGGTGGAGGTGGAGGTGGCCGGGTGTGTGTATGTGTGTACCTCACGTATCCCTGACCCTCTCTGTTTACTCTCACTATATATAGCTATACGTACTGACCTGCCTACCCCATCCCATCCCATCCCATCTCATCCTATCCTATCCTCAAATATCCTAATGATTTTATGCTATTCCATCCCATCTCATTCTATCCTATCCTAAACTATCCTAATGATTTTATGCTATTCCATCCCACTCTGTTTTATCTCACTTACCATATAAAATTCAATGCCAAATCCCTATTCCATTCTAGACCTTATCGTAACTATGTATTCCGAAAGCAACTAGCCAGCCAGCCAGCCAGCCAGCCACCTTAAAGGGAGAGTATACTTTTGGTACATTGGAGTGCCTTGATCCCTCCAAAGTATGCCAAGAAACAGGACCAGATGAACAAATATAATGGTGTTGTGTTGCTTGGACTAGTTTGAAGGAATCATTTACTCCAGATTTACCAACGCTGTACTTCCACCTCAACAACATATCCCTGCAATCAGAACGTGAGCTTACCACCAAACCTGCAGGTATAGAACGTGCCAGCCACCTGTGAACGTGACCCTTACAACTATTCTTCTTCTCCAGCATTTCCTTCTTTTAACATTCCTCCTGCTTTCCATATTATAATATACGCATGACTTCCCCGTGTGCTCCTATCGATGGCCCTCCACATTTTTTTTTTTGCTTGTAGTAAGAGCGTCGGTTTCGTGGCTTATAATTATAGTTTAGACTTTAGAGGAATCGACAACAACAGCAACAACATCAGCCTCTGAAGTATAAAGGGTTTAGTCCATTGAGTTCTCTTATCCCCCTTCCTCTTTTCCACCCTTCTCCTTTAGTCGTGGTCATCTCAGCCTCTGGTTACCCATTTACATTTTAGTATCCTTTATTTTTGTTCCTATGTAGACTCGCTAGAAAAGATTCCATTCCAATAATTGCCAAATAATAACGAATGGGAAACACAGGTGGAATAAAACATGAAGAATTTGATGGCTTCATTTGACTTCATATGTGAACAAGTAAATGTAGTTATGCATTTTACGAAACAACAGATCCCTTCTTAGTACAATTGAGGGCTTCTGTTTTCTGGTATAGTTAGGAGGAATCAGTAGCCTTCCAATTTACCAACAAGATCACCTCCTATTAAAAGTTAAGCAATGCACAGGACCCAACCTGCCAGTCAGCCCGCCGAGGGAGTGAGTGAGGGAAGGAGTGAGGGAGTGAGTGAGGGAGGGAGGGAGGGAAGGAGTGAGGGAAGGAGGGAGTGAGTGAGGGAGTGAGGGAGTGAGTGAGGGAAGGCGGGAGTGAGGGAAGGAGTGAGGGAAGGAGGGAGTGAGTGAGTGAGTGAGTGAGGGAAGGAGTGAGTGAGGCCTGCAGTGGTGATCCTCAGGGTGTAATAGCAATCGTGGCAGTGAACCCCGCGGCTCAGGGATAAATGATTGAGGTAAACGAAGCCTAACGCGCCACCCAGGATGATAAACGAGAATCCATGCACCTTGCCTTCCCTCATCACCCGTCGTCCCTCGCTCGTTCACCCACTCGCCCCCCTTCCCCCCGCCCCCCAACCTCTTCCTATATGTATACCACTTATACACCTCGCGCGCCAGGACCGTGTTTCAAGGAATTATTCTGTATATCGTCGGTATCAGCGCATACGTATGTACAGTCGGCCTCAGAAATCCGTACACACAGCACTGATCAAAAAAGGGTCTTTATCCTTCACATGCTGTAGATTTTTTTTTCTTTGTGCTGCTGACTGATTCAAACATTACCCAAATGACATTAGTAGTAAAAAGTTTGGTGTTTGGAAATGATTGGACCAAGTTTTCGAGCTGTTATTTTATACGACCCCTTGAATCGTGTCACATCGACCTTAATGTCCAACACCAAGGTCGATAGGCCAGGAAAAAAAAAAAAAAAAAAAAAAAAAAAAAAAAAACATGTCACAGTGGTGTATACAAATTGACGAATAAAAACTAGAATAATATCTTCATGCTTGATTGGGTCTGGAACTCTGGATATGGGAGCAACGATATTATCAGGAAATATAATCTCACACATTATATTCTCTCTTAATTAAGGTGGTCATTCTTTTGTGTTACATTGGAGTGTCTTGATTCCTCCAAAGTATGCATCCCAGGAAACAGGACCAGAAGAAGAGCGAAAATAGTTTGGAGGATTCAGTTGCTTAAAAAATAGTTTGGAGGATTGAGTTGCTGTACCAGATTTATCAACACAAAACGTCCCTCCTTAAAGCAAAGCAAAGCAAAGCAAAGCAAAGCAAAGCAAAGCAAAGCAAAGCAAAGCAAAGCAAGCAATCCTCTCTGTATATACCACCATTATTATTATTCACAGGGTTGTTTATATACTAATGAGGCGAGAGGTCCGTATCCAGTGTTTATTAGTATGTAAAGCAGAACGATAAACCAATGCACTAAATGGATTGCCAGCGTCAAAATCATATAATTATATTCTAGTCGAGTTTCTCCTCCTCGTCCTCGTCCCAACTTTGACGATTATTTATCATGTATTATTTTGTATTCTCGTCCCAACTTTGACGATTATTTATTTTGTATTATTATGTATCCTCGTCCCAACTTTGACGATTATTTATCATGTATTATTTTGTATCCTCATTCCAACTTTGAGGATTATATAATTTGTATTATTTTGTATCCTCGCTCGTCCCAACTTTGAGGATTATTCATTATGTATTATTTTGTATCCTCGTCCCAACTTTGAGGATTATTCATTATGTATTATTGTGTATCCACGTCACAACTTTGAGGATTTATTTATCATTAATTTATTATGTATTATTTTGTATCCTCATTGCAACTTTCAGAATTATTATGTATATTATTTTGTTTTTGATAAGCATTTTCTATTTTAGGCATCGTTGTTTCCCTTGTGTCTATAACTCTATCTAAATATATATTATCAGCGTTGAAAAAAAAATATGAATTGCATGTTTGATAATGAAATCTTGATATTGAAATCTTTTGCAAATTTGAGGAACTTTGTTTTTGTTTTGGTTTAATTAAGATAAGGTAGTGAGTAATTTGTGTGTGTATGTGGAAAAAGGAATGAGTGTGTGTGATTTTGTGTGTGTGAGTGAGTGAGTGAGTGAATGAATGAATGAGTGAGTGAGTGAGTGAATGAATGAGTGAGTGAGTGAGTGAGTGAGTGAGGGTGCATGTGGGACCTGTAGGTAAACATTGCATTGGGATAGATTCACTGATGCCTGTGTGTATGCATATGTATGTGTGTGTATATATGCAGTGTGTGTGTGTGTGTGTATGTATGCAGTGTGTGTGTGTGTATGTATGCAGTGTGTGTGTGTGTGTGTGTGTGTGTGTGCATGAAGGGGGTCTGGGGTAGCCATTTGGACCTCTTGTTTGCTCACCATTATCCCCCACTTCCCCCCCCCCTCATACACTCCCCCCCCTCTCATACACTTCCCTCTCACACACTCCCCTCTCATTCTCACTCTCACTTCCTAACTCCCTTCCCTATCTGCCTGCCCGTCTATTTATCTGTGTGTGTGTATGTGCGTTAGTGCCCTTGTGTGTGTTAGTGTTCGTGCGTGTGTTTATGTCTGTCTGTGCGTGTGTGTGTTTATTCGTGTCTGTGTGTGTATATATTCGTGTGTGTATGTGTGTATATTCGTGTGTGTGTGTGTGGCCTACTTGTTGTAAAATCCTACCACCACCTTACCTGCTCTCTTATCTACCTATCTATCTAACTACATTTACGTGTCTCTATGCTTACCTGTGTCGTCTACCTGCTTATAATATTTACCTGACTATCTGCTTGGCTACCCGTGTCTGTCTGTTGATCTCTCTGTTGTGTTCTTTCTTTCCTCCTTCGTGTCGTGTCTCTCTTTGGACTGTCAATGTTTTCTTATTCAATCACAATATTGTTTTCATTTTTTTCGTTTTCCGGATTGGTGTGTATTTGTTTCTCGTCTTTCTTTTTGTTTTTGTTTTGTCTTCCTGCCTTCTTGCCTGTCTGCCTACCTGCCTGCCGTCTTTCCTTTTAGTCTGTTTGCTTGCTTTACCTGTTCTGTACAACCATCCATTTGTTTGGCTTGTTTTGTTTTGCTTCTGTTCGCTCGACCTCTTTCCTGTTTGCCTGTACCATTCGTGAGTCTAATTCCTTTCCCTTCCCTTTCCTTCTTCCTTCTTCCTTCTCCTCCTCTTCTTCACCCTGACTGACCCTTCTCGTCGCTGTTTCCCTCTATATTCAGGAAGACAAACAAACCCCTTATTTTTTTATTTTTGTTTGGGATATTATTTGGAAGTATGGAATTCGAGGGTACTGCATGTGAGAATATGAGGCATGTGTGTGTGTGTGTGTTTGTGTGTGCTTCTGTGAGTGTGTGTGTGTGAGTGTGTGGGGAGAGGGGTGGGGGTGGGGGCTGACTTAACCATCCCTAATGAAGGCATGGGGAGGGAACGTAAAAATCAATCCTAACTCCATCCCATCCTATCCCATCCCATATCCTCATCATCCATATTATTGACTGACCTTTAGGGGGGGAGTTAAGGGTGTGGGATATATTATTATTATTATTAGACGTAAGCACACAGGGAACAGTCACCATAGTTAGTTAATGGCAAGAATCACAAACCGAACACATTTGGTGAATTTGTTACCCCCAGACTAAACTAATTACGACGGAGGATGACTGGCAACAACAACAACAACAACAACAACAACAACAACAACAACAATAACAACAACAGCAACACCACCACCACCAACAACAGCAATAACAACAACAGCAACACCACCACCACCACCAACAACAACAGCAACAACAACAACAGTAACAGCAACACCACCACCACCACCACCAACAACAACAACAACAACAACAACACCAACACCCATGACGGCGACGTGGTTACTAAGACTCACTTACTTTAGCTCGCCCCAGATTTTCTCTTCCTCATTCCATTGCGGTGTTGACTTACTTCTCTTGTCTGCTGTGTGTGTATGAATTTTATTACTTTGCTGCTTCTCCCATCGCCCGTAAGAGATGTACTATTATAGAGTACATTATTTCTTACGCTCTCTACAGCATGATTTAATTCATTGTGCAGTGTATAGATAATATTTGTATTAACAATTATTATAGATATTACTTTTATTACAACGAGGAACCTTTATTGGCAATGTTTTACAAGGAATTTTGAACATGCAAAGTTGTAGCGATACGTTGTTTACAAAACTCCTCAAACAGTGATGATATTATGCAATACTTCTATGCATTTCACACTACAAACATAAATAAGTTAATTATTATACAGCTGTCTTAATCAAGTTCATAAATTTGGTCTTATATTACTTAACTTTTCTACTTTCCATGTCTAGCCATCGAAAACACCACATACAGTAACGCAATACAACATTTGATTTCGATGAGCAAGTCTTGATATAATTTTGAATACACTGAAATTGAAATAAAATGAGTTCATGATGATAGAATAACCAGGAAATCCTTCTGTATGTATACTGTCATTGCCTTCCTTCTCCCTTGCCTTGACCTCCCTCGCATCCACCCCTCTCTCTGCCTAAACATCCACCTCCCCTCGCCTCGCCTCGCCTCGCCTCAACTACGCTCGATTCCTCTCCCCTCCATCATCCCCGCCCTCCACAATATTCACCTCCCCTCCAGTTAATTCCCTTAGGAGGAAGAGGAGGTGAAGAAGAAAGAGTCAGCCACAGATCGATACAGGAATCATCAGGATCATTCATTTGGAGCGGAGTGAGTGAGTGAGTGAGGCACATCTTTTCTTTTCCTCCCCCTCAATCGGTGGGTGGTAGCTAGGGGGGACCTGCTGGCCTCATGCACCCCTCACACCCTTGGGAGTTGACTTGACCTCACACAGGAAGGCAGGCAGGCAGGAAGGAGAGACACAGTGCTAGTACACATGAGGGCGGTGGTGGGGAGAAAATGAAGAGAACGAGAGAACTGGAGGTCAGTCATCAGAGCTTCCGTCCGATCCATGATAAAAGAAATGGGGTTTATGGACTGTAACATAAGGACAATTAAGGGTGAGAAGTTGTAGTATAATTATTAGTCATGATCAGCCGAGAGTCCACTAAGGGTAAACATCTCAACTACTTGTACTGCTGAGATCTGACTTTTATCCATCGAACTCTTCCTCTTGTCTGTTGAGATCTGACAACCTCCTCTGTCTCTAAATCTGGACCAGCTCAATTTCTCACCTAGCAGACTCCTCCCACCCGACGAGACTCCAAGCTGGCGTGTGAGGCGAGGGGGCGGCAGGGGTGGATTCGCCCCTGAATGTCACTGGTGAAGGTGACATAACTAATGCAGGTGACTGCAGGAAATGTCACTGTTGCTTCCTCAGAGGTTCCACTGACCCACCGCCACACATCATATTGACACATCACTTCCCTTCACTTCCCTTCACCTCACGGATCACTACCAAATTCAACACTGGTATTATTATCATTATTATTATTATTCAAGGCTGCATTATCCAGCATTTTCTGAAATTGGTGTTTCATTTTATGTGAGTTTTTTTGGATTCACACCTGAGAAGGATCATCACATCATCTATTGGAGAGGTGTATTGTTGTGATCTCTATACCTGGATTTACTGTAGTATTGTAGAAGCGATTTTGGTGTCCAGCAAAGGAGAGAGTAGTGTACTATGGAGCCAGGCTTCGTGTGAATGGCCTGGAGTTGAGAATGCGGGGAGGGGGACTAGCGGTCGTCACCCCCACTAGGCTACCTGAAGTGTGACGCTACCACCACTACCACCACTACTACCACTACCACCACTACCACTACCACCACCACCACCCGTCCAGTACTGTCCACCTTCACACTCACACCGTCCCACCTCCACCCTCACTCCACTCTTAATTCATTCCACCTTCACCCTCACTGTTACTTCATTCCACCTTCACACTCACATCGTCCCACCTCCACCCTCACTCTTACTTCATTCCACCTTCACTTCTAGTTCAATTCCCATTAGACATATAATCAAAAGCATACATTCTGTAGACGTTATGGATACCTGTTATATTGATTAACACAATACAACACTTGAGTCTCTGTCGTTCAAAAGACATGCATGTATTGTTATATGATTCGTATCTCTGTATTTTTCTTTCCTTCTTCATTCCTATCTTTCATCATATTTGCTTAACTGTATGAAAGATATTTGGTCATGTCAGTCTGAACGATCTGTAAAAAAAACATTTGTTCTTATCAATCATTGGAAGCGTTTTAGGTGTTCAAATAATTGCCAGCTGTCAGTTCAGTTGATTGAAGTTATAAACGTGAGTATGTGAACGTGTGTGTGTTGTCAAAACGTTTAGTGTTTGTTGGGGAAGGCAACGACCCCAGAGTGTTGACTGAGTACCCCTAGAGAGTTGTGATGCTGCCCTACCTTGTCCTACCCTGCCTTGCCCTCTCCTACCCTCTCCTGCCCTACCCTCTCCTGCCCTACCCTGCCCTCTCCTACCCTACCCTCTCCTACCCTCTCCTACCCTACCTTGCCCTCTCCTGCCCTCTCTTCTTCCTCCTCCTCCTCCTCCATGTTTGGTTAGGTCACTCCAGTACAACCCTGATAGGACCTCCAGCTCTGCCCAACCTTTTTTCTCTATCACACACAAGGAGGACAGGGATACAAAGAAAAAAAAAACACCCACACACATACATACAAGAATGAAAAAAACACCCACCCACACATACATACAAGAATGAAAAAAACACCCACACACACATACATGCAAGAATGAAAAAAACACCCACACACACATACATACAAGAATGAGTGACCAATGAGTTGACTATTGACAGGAGGAGCAAAAAAAAAAAAAAAAAGTAGGAAGACACCATTTGAGAGGAAAGGAAGGAAGGAATGATGGGAGGAGGAGAGAAAAAAAATGAAGATATACGAGGGATGGAGAGAAAGCTGACGGGAGAATTAGAGGAAGATATTTCACTGGAGGAGGTTGGTTGAAGATGAACACAAAAAATAATAATAAAAAAAACAACTAGGAGAGAAAGATTAATGAGGAAAAAGAAAGCAGGCAGTGAGAAAGTTAGTTAAAGAGGGGAAATGGGATAAATCAGGAGAGAACAGGGAAGGAAGAAGAGGGGAAGATGAGGAGAGGAATAGGGAGAGAAACCGACTTGACAGACATACAAACGTACACCTAGAGAGACAGAAATTAAGAGGAGAGGAGAGACTGAAAAATAGATAGAAAGATAAGTAAGTTAATATGTAGAAAGATAGATAGATAGATAGAGATAAAGAGAGATAGAAAGGTAGAGAGTGAGAGAGAGCATGGGAGTAAGTGAAACATAGGGTGAGAGAGAGAGAGGGTGAAAGATAGATAAATAGACAGAGATGGATAGACAAATAGATAGATTGATAAAGAGATAAGTTATTGACAGATAGATTTATAGATAAATAGATAAAGAGATAAAAACATATATAGATAACTAGATAATGATATATATAAATAGATAGATAGATAAAGAAATATATAGACAACTAGATAACAATATAAATATATAGATAGATAGATAGATAGATAGATACGGTAGATAAAGATATATTTAGATAGATAGAGAGAGAAAGAGAGAAAGAGAGAAAGAGAAAGAGATAGGGGGGGTTAGGGTCAAGGCACAAGGCACATAAAAAGTGGACTGGACGCCATTACCAGGAGACAAATTAACACAGGGGGGGGAGGTAGGGGGGAGGGGCAGTGTAGAGGTGCTGGAGGCGACTTGAGAGAGAGAGAGAGAGAGAGAGAGAGAGAGAGAGAGAGAGAGAGAGAGAGAGAGAGAGAGAGAGGAATGGGTGAAATCGGTAGTGGGGAGTATAGTAGTGTTGTTGTTGTTGTATGTCCCCTTATTATCTGACCGAGCAGTCCCGAGTTGCACAGATGCTCAGACCCCCAAATGGGAGTCAGGGTCATATGTACGAATAGTTGTGGCCAATAGTACTCTTACAATAAGTCGACCCCTATACAACACACACACCCACATACAAACAAAAAAGAAACTTTTCGCCTCTATACCTGCTCGGGTATTCCGTGTGTAGCTCAGGCCTTTCTTTGCAACCTCTCTCACTGAAAACGTCTCAAATTTTACTTTCCCCCCAACCCCCCGTCAACCAGACCCCTTCCGTCACGTCTCAAATTGTCGCCCCCACCACCCATCCACCCATCCACCCGTTCGACCCCTTCCGTCACGTCTTCCGTCCCCCTCCATTATATAATTCTTTCCTTTCAGTGCGGTACTCTAGTTTCTGTACCCGTGCATGCAACTTATGTAACTCACTAGCTTACCTTTCCACTCTCTCCTCTTCCTCCTTCCTTCCTTTCTTCCTCCATATTCAATCATATAATCTTTCTCTCTTCATTTATACATTACTCCTTCCTTTCTGAACTTGTGTATCTTCTCCTTCCCTCCAAATTCTCATCTTTTATCTCCCTATTTAATTTCGTCTCGAGTTTTTCCCCTCGTTCTTCTCCACCCATTTGTTCTTCCTTCTTCTCCACATTTTTCATCTCCCTACTCCTTCTCCTTCTTCACGTCCTTCAACACTGTGTCTTCTCCACCTTCAGCCTACGCCCTCTCCCTCCCTCCCTCCCTCCTTCTTCCCTCCCCCTCCCTCCCTCCTTCCCTCCCCATCTTCAGCCTACGCCCTCTCCCTCTCTCCCTCCCTCCTTTTTCCCTCTTCATCTTCCTCTCTAGAGTGGTCTACTTGCCCCTATACACGAGGTTCCCTGGTTGAAATTCCGCCCTGCCTCTCTCAGTAATGGTAGAGCCAGGATGCCAGCTGGGTGGGGTAAGATGGAAAGGAATTGTAGTGATGGTGATGGTGGTGGTGGTGGTGGTTGTGTAAGTGCATGGGATGGAAAGGAATGGTGGAATGGAGTCGAGAGGATGGATGGATGGATGGATGGTTGTGTAGTGGGATGGAAAAGAATGGTGCTGGTGGTGATAGTAGTAGTAGTAGTAGTAGTGGTGGTGGTGGTGATAGTAGTAGTAGTAGTAGTAGTAGTAGTGATGGTATTGGTGACGTGGGTGGTGGTCTAAGTCAACAAGATAGATAGATAGATAGATAATTATACAGTTGTGAGGAAATTGGAGATGAGTGTATATGTGTGTGAGTGTGTGTGTGTGTATTAGTGTGAGTGAGTGTGTGTGTATGTGAGTGTGAGTGAGTGTGAGTGTGTGTTAGTGTGTGTATTAGTGTGTGTGTGTGTGTGTGACCTCATCCGTCCACTCCTTACCATCCACACCCTCACGCGTTCCTTCACATTCCACCTCATAGTCCGCATCACTCCACTTCCTCACTCCACCCACCCGGTCCCTCCTTCCATCCATCCCTCTCTTCTCTCCACGGTTTTCTGCCCCTGACATTCCTTCATACCTCACGTCCATCTCCTTTCTCTCTCTCTACGCCCTCCTTCCCTTCAACACATCTATCTATCTATCTACACACTTCATCTCTTCTTCCCTTCAACACATCTATCTATCTATCTATCTACACACTTCATCTCTTCTTCCCTTCAACACATCTATCTATCTATCTACACACTTCATCTCTTATCTCTAAAATTCTCACAGTCCATTACACATACACATATTTCCTCTCCACATTTGTTTCACATTAATACACACCCCATCTGTTACATCCCCCCCTCCACATCCACAGTTATTATCTCCACATCTCAACATCTACACTTCCTCCACTCTACATCTATCCACATTAATATTCCATCAGGTACAACATCCTTCCACATCCACAATCCTCCACTTTACATCTCAACATCTACACTTCCTCCACTCTACATCTCTCAAGAACACTATATACTCCTCCACAATATATCCCTTCACTCTGCAATACCCCACTGGGAAAAAAATAATGTCCCCTACCT
Source organism: Petrolisthes manimaculis (assembly GCA_034508575.1). Taxonomy (NCBI): domain Eukaryota; kingdom Metazoa; phylum Arthropoda; class Malacostraca; order Decapoda; family Porcellanidae; genus Petrolisthes; species Petrolisthes manimaculis. The sequence goes on from JAWZYT010006539.1 coordinate 17,161, forward strand.
GTAATCACACCTTCATGCTTACCCTCCTATGAATAACAAAGGACGCTTGCAATATGAGCACTGGACTGATATCATATGCAAGCAATATATACAAATCCTTCAGTTTAATATTATTCCAATAACGTATTTACTTGGAATCTCATAAGTGTTGTGTGAATATGATAATTATTCCTAAGGGGTCCAAGATGATGATCACGTCGGCACATTGTATGGAGGCTTCTGATTCCTTCAAACAGTGTCACATAAACACAACACATATGAATCTTGTGTAGTCTGTTTGTTTCATTGCACAGCTTGTAGGACTCGGTAGCTTTCAGTTCTCCTACGTATGTTTATCCCGTTTATAACACGTTATATAGGTATAGATAGATATAGAGGGAAGGACTGAGCATCTCACTACACGTCTCTGGAATATCGATCCTAAATTCCAGCCAGGTCACACAAAGGTTCGGCTCTCCTCGCCTGACGAACCCCTTCCCTTCCCTTCCCTTCCTTTCCCTTTCCTTCCCTTCCCTTCCCTTCCCTTTCCTTCCCTTCCCTTTCCTTCCCTTTCCTTCCCTTTCCTTCCCTTTCCTTTCCTTCCCTTCCCTTCCCTTTCCTTCCTTTCCCTTTCCTTCCCTTCCCTTCCTTTCCCTTCCCTTCCCTTCCTTTCCCTTCCCTTCCCTTCTCTTTGAGGTGTAGGGGGACGTGGGCATCGCTGGGGATTCCCTTCTTCAAAATTATTCCTGGCTGTTTTTGGACTTTAATTTTTCACTTTTATTCCCCTTAGTAGGTATGGACGGATGGTTGATTTTCTTTTTATACAAACTGTCTGTGTTGCTATAGATCACATTGCCTCGGTATGTGGTTTGTGTTTTATTTCAGAATTGGAGAAGCCATTGACCTCCAATTATATTTATTTTTCCTGATCTACATTATCTTGTAAGGACCCCGTGATCGTGTATGAAAATTGGAGGCTTCTGATTCATCCTGACCATGTCACGAAACAAGCTCCTTCCATATAGGTGGTGTTTCGGGGCATTGTTTGAAGGACTCTTTTATCTCCAATTTTCTGACTACATCACAGAGTCCCTTAATGATTCTCTTGCAGCAGCTGTTGAAGGATGAAACTAAACTTCTCAAACCTAATGAAGTAACCATCTTTGACAACACAACAACAACAACATATTAACGAATTAACTACAAAGAGAAGGAAATGTCTCTGAAGTGTATTGAATTATGGAAGACTCGTCAGGGTACAACTGTTGTGACGTAAGATAATTAATTAATAATCAGTCAGTCACCAGGATACGATCGTGGTGTCCTTTGAACAAGTGTCTCCACTGAAGCCACAACTCGTGTGAAAGGGGACCATCTCTTGTGGACGAATTGAAGAGTTTCTGATTCCTCCAAACTATACTTGGAAACAGACAAGTTAAATATAACTAATAGGGAATCTGTTTCGTAGCATAGATTGAAGGTATGATTCAAGTTAGAACCTTTCAATTCCCCAACAGTTCCTTTTAAAATGGAAGTCATGAATGCCTGGGATTAAAAGGAGGTTATATTATCCCATCTCCCCACACCTCAGCTGTCAACAAGGTTCTCACCAAGGTAGATATAGCTATATTTACCTTGGTCCTCACTGGCTTATATCCATGCTGAGTGAGGCGTGAAGGTGGAGTTGGCTGGATGATGTGGTTCCTGGCCACGTCAACAGATGGCTCTGACTCGTAGGTTGGCCATCTCCCCCTCGTTCTCGCCACGCCCACCTCCACCTCCAGGATTATGTGACCTTGTCGCACGCCTTTTTCGGAGAGACAAGATAATTTTTTGTGTGAGAGATGAACGGTGTGTGTCTTTGACCCTCAACTCTACAGTAATCTGGTATATTATTTTATTTGTTTTAAGTATTTACTGAAAAAATAAATGGATTTTGTCTTTTGCCTATTTCTCTACAGTATATCGTGTATTGCACCAACACTTCTTTCTATACGAGTCATTACACACGTTTCTGTTTCTTTTCTCATTTCATTACTTTCCTAGTGAATGAAGAAATATTTAACTCTATGTATTGAAAATGTATTGCATGGATTTTAGTGAACTAATTAAACTCTGGGACGAGTATTAATGTAAGATTAGTGACTTATTGTTGGCTTCTATGGCATTAGATGATTAAGTAAGTAAGTAAAGTAAGTAAAGTAAAGTAAGTAAAGTAAAGTAAGTAAGTAAAGTAAGAAAAGTAAAGTAAGTAAAGTAAAGTAAGTAAAGTAAAGTAAGTAAGTAAAATACGTAAAGGCCCAAAACCAAATGCATTGCACACATTTTGGTTGAAACATCGATCTTAAGAGTCTGCTGCTTCTCCAGTATTCCCTCAGAGTAAGAAAAGGGAGAGAAGAGAATGTCAGGCCTGAGAATAGGTTAGGGTTTTAGCTATTCATGAAAGCCGAAAGATCAGAGGCAAAAGAAGAAAATGGATTGGATACCTCCCTCTTCACTGTAAAATGAAGACTTGGCTATCGAGGGAAGGGATGTACAGTCAGCTTCAGATATTCGTACACAGAGCATTTATGGGTTAATTAAGGGGACTAGTAACCTGCTGTCGGAAATTTGGAGCTTCTGAGTCCTCCAAACTATTCCAGGTAACAGGATACCATTATTTTTCTTCATCTGGGTCTGTTTTCTGGCATACTTTGGAGGAATAAAGCACTCCAGAAAAACAAAAGTATACATAATATCCCTTTAATTAACACGGGTATTTTATTCTACACAAGCTGTAAGGATAATAATTCAGCCGACTGATTCATATATTAGATAAAATAACATTACGAGGAAAAACTTTGGTATTAGGAAATGAATGCACACTAAAAATTTCTAGTTGTTGTTGTTGTTGTTGTTGTTACGACCCCTTGATGTATGTCGTCACAGTGGTGTATACGAATACCTGAAGTACATACAGTACATACATTCATACACTCAGATAAAATTAGAACAGTCTGAGTATCCTTTATGAATAGTTTATTGGACCCTGATTGTTTACTCTTCTAAGCTGCTGCTGGTATATAGAACTGGGAACCCTCGTGAAGTATTTTTTTTTTATCTCACACAAACATAAGAAAATAATAAAATATATATAAACTAAAACATATAATAACATAACAAAACGTATCAAATATTAAAAGCTAAATTCCATGGCCCTCTTTTTTAGGCGAATTTTAGTATATATATATATATATATATTTTTTTTTTTTTTTTCACTAAGTAGGACACAAGCAACAAAAATTAATTAATCTATGTAAACTTAAGAAAACTGGTAAATGTTTTTGTGCAAACGATATCATTTTTTTTTATGTATGTATATTTTTCTATTGTTATCTGTAATCATTTTAATACGGAGAAATCGAGTCATAACAGATAGGCCCTAATGATATTATATGTTATTTAATTTTATCACACACTGGAAAAGACATACAAAAGGCAAAATTATATATATATTACTATACTGTATATTATATTGTTTTAAAGTGCAGTGTGTAACCCCCTTCGTGTCGTGTATACAAAGTTCATCACCACACAATAAACTACAATGGAAATCAAATGGACTCTGTGATTAGACCATTATAACTCCCACTGACACTGGTTTAGGTGGTGGTGGTAGTGGTGGTGTTGTTGTTGTTGGTGGTGGTGGTGTTATTGTTGTTGGTGGTGGTGTTGGTGTTGGTGGTGGTGTTGGTGTTGTTGGTGGTGGTGTTGTTGTTGTTGGTGGTGTTGTTGTTGTTGTTGTTGTTGTTGGTGGTGGTGGTGTTGTTGTTGTTGTTGTTGTTGTTGTTGTTGTGTTTTAGGGGTGAGGAGGGTTAAGTGAGGTAACCCCAGGTGGCAAAAGGGTTATAAGGGATGTGGGCTAAGTCAGGTCAGCCTCCATTATAACCCAGAGAGAGAGAGAGAGAGAGAGAGAGAGAGAGAGAGAGAGAGAGAGAGAGAGAGAGAGAGAGAGAGAGAGAGAGAAAGTGAAATAGTGTGTGTGTGTGTGTGTGTGTGTGTGTGTGTGTGTGTATCAGTCTATTATTTACCAATTATAAGAGTGTAGGTAGGGGAAAATAGTTGGTTTTGAACATCATTACTATATGTTATTAAATATACTTTTTTCTACTCCACTGGCTACTAATATAATTGGTATGTTGTATTTTTCACGGTATTCTTTAATTTTTACAGCAATTTGACTGTCAGGTAAAAAGTTTGTGCTATATTTTTGTAACTTCAGTAATACTTATTGTTCAGTTATTATTATTATTATTATTATTATTATTATTATTATTATTATTATTATTATTATTATTATTATTATTATTATTATTATTATTATTATTATTATTATTATTATTATTATTATTATTATTATTATTATTATTATTATTATTGTTAATGTTATTTTTATTTTTATTCTTTATTTTTATTGTTTTTCGGTGATGGATGTTGTTTTGGGTGTGAGAAGGGTCGAGGGTCACTGATGTATGGAGAGAACCTGAATAATTCATACCTATGATGATGTGCTGAGGGTCCAGGAATAGACACCAACCCAGCCCATCCTTCCCTTCATATACACAAATATAGTATACCCTTTACCTCCTCCCCTTCCTTCCCTTCATATACACAAATATACCCTTTACCTCCCCTTCCTTCCCTTCATATACACAAATATACCCTTTACCTCCTCCCCTTCCTTCCCTTCATATACACAAATATACCCTTTACCTCCTCCCCTTCCTTCCCTTCATATACATACATATACCCTTTACCTCCCCTTCATTCCTGTCCTGTCCCGAACTTAGCCTACTTCATAATAACTTCAGTCTAATCTTAATACGGGTATAATGGAAATGTTTTTTTTTAAGAGGGTCGTCTGTTGTTGAGGTACTCCTGCAAAAGTCTTCTAATCTGTGTTGGTAAATCTGAAGCAACTGAACCCTCGAAACTATTCCAAGCAACAGAATAACATCATTATTATTGTTCATTGGATCCTGTTTCCTATCATACTTTGGAGGAATCAAGGCACTCCATGTGTAACGAAAGTGAATTGCCCCCTTTAAGAGTGTGTGATATGTTTTACAGACTTGTTTATTTGGAGGGATCTATGGCACTTCAATTTCTGTCTACACACACACACACACACACACACACACACACACACACACACACACACACACACACACACACACACACACACACACACACACACACACACACACACGCAAACATACACACGTCCTGCCTTCCTCTCCTTTACCTTTCCTTTACCTTTTAACATGTCCCTTCCATCCCCAAACACTTCAAGCCTGTCCCTCTCTTCCATACACTCCCTCCCCTCCTTCTAACTCTTCCCACCCATCCCTAACCACTTCAGGTCTGTGCCGTTGGGGATGTGTAGCTTTGCATTAATATTAGACCAGTAAACATGAAGTAAGCGGTGAGTAATTTTCCTTCACAATATATTTAATTTATATCACGTAAGAACTCCCCAGGCTGTATGTAATTAATATACGGCCTGGGCAATAAGTTGATTATATTCCCTCTTTGCTCTTCACAACCCTTTCTTCCTCTCCTCTCCCTTCCCCCATCCCTTCACCCTTAACTCACTTTTCCACTTCACTTCTCACACTCCTCTTGCTTCTCCTCTCTACACCTGTAATAGCCTTCCCCCGTATCTTATTTCCTTTATACTCTTCCCTAACCTTTCTTTACCCAGTCATCTCCTTACACAAAAGTCCTCCCATCCTTACACCCTTAATTCTCTTTCCTGTCCCCCTCACCTTTTACACGTTTTACTCCCTATCTTTAAACACCTTCCACTTTACCCCACAACTATCACACCCCTTCCTTCCTTCCTAATCTTTCAACCATCATATCTTTCCTCCTCTTTCCCACACACACACCTTCCTCCCTCCCTTTCCTATCCAATTCACACACACACACACACACACACACACACACACACACACACACACACACACGGTTCTCCCTTCCCTACCCTCTTCACACCCTCTATACCCTCTTGACCATCTCCCTCTCCCTAGCTATACATAATGGAACACAGGCCTGCCTCCCTTGTCGTTCTGGCCAGTGTTGTCACAGCGATTCGGTTGCATTGCTGGTTTGGGTGGTGGTGGTGGTGATTGGTGGGTGGTGGTGGTGATTGTGGGTGGTGGTGGTGGTTGGTGCTATATAGTGTGGTAATGTTTTTGTTGATGTGGTCGTGTTGGTGACTGTTGTTGTTATTGATGTTGTTTGTGGTCATGTTTGGGTTTGGTGTTCGGTTGTTGATACTTGTGAAGGCGGTGTTGACAAGCAGTGATCGATCCCTCCTCGTGTGTACAGAATGACATATAAACCAGAGCATGATCAAATTTCCCACGTGAGCCCTGCTGACCGAGGAACGAACGACTTGGTCCATATCGTGGTATATAGTCGACCAAATAATCAAACCAGGGCAGGAGGTTGTGTTGTGTTGTGTGTGAGCAAGGTAAATCATTATACAGTAGTAGCTATATTTATCTTGGGTGTGTGTGAGTAGCTTGGTGTTAGAGACAAATTAAATAAGAATCCTCAGTGCATGGGGTTGACTTCTAAGGTTAATTAATTATACATGCAATATATTTAAAGTCCTGTTATTTAAAGAGAGTGTCTCAGTCGTATCCTCATTTTAGAATCGTGTCCCTCACAGTAGAATATATTGCAAAGGTATTATATTTTGTAAAATAACTTAATGATTTTGAAGAGTGTATGCAGTGGTGGTATTCACTTTGCATTTATTTTTCCCATCCATGTATAAATTTAACTAATGTTGGTGACTGATCAATTGGGGTCATTTTCAATCTCATTGTGAAATTATTTATAGGGATCTCGTACAAGCAATTGAAAAAAAAGAAAGCAAGGACCTAACTTAGAAGAAGAATGGACACACACACACACACAAAAAAAAAAAAAAAAAAAAAAAAAAAAAAAAAATACACACACACACACACACAAAACACACACACACACACACACACACACACACACACACACACACACACCAAATGAGATCAAACTTTTGTATTTTTGTCCCCCTTTGCTCATTAAACTTCATAGATTGTTTACCAGTTCACTCGAGGTTGTCATCACTCAACTCAGCTTTTTTTGTCTCTCTTCAACCTCCTTCTTTTAATTTGGTGTTGTCAGTGGAGAAGCAGCTGATACTTATTCTCGTGTCTTATGTACATGGGAATTTATATTATTTGTTACTGTATGAGAGAGAGTTATGTGGTTTAGTGGTGTGTTGTTGGTGTGAGGTGTGTAGTGATGTTAAGTGTGTAGTTGTGTGTGTGTAGTGGTGTGAGGTGTGTAGTGGTGTGAAGTGTGTAGTGGTAGTGGTATAAAGTATGTAGTGGTGTGTGTGTAGTGGTGTAAGGTGTAGTGGTGTGAGGTGTGTAGTAGTAGTAGTAGTAGTGGTAGTAGTAGTGGTGGTGGGGTCAGAGTACTGGACGAGGGCTGGAAGAACCTGCTGGGTTAATGACCAAATGTCACCCTTCATTATTAACAGTTGGAACGCTCCTTCGCTCCCCCCCTCTCTCTCTCACACTCTCTCTCTCTCTCTCTCTCTCTCTCTCTCTCTCTCTCTCTCTCTCCTCTCTCTCTCCTTCTCTCTCTCCTCTCTCTCTCTCTCTCTCTCTCTCTCTCTCTCTCTCTCTCTCTCTCTCTCTCTCTCTCCTCTCTCTCTCACTCTCTCTCACTCCTCTCTCCCTTCAGCATTCTCTCTCTCTCTCTCTCCTCTCTCTGCCCTGTCACAAGTCCATTCCCCGACCCCATCTTGCCAGTGCTTATTATTATGCAAATGACACCACGACACAAACGTTGCTAATCCCTCAGAAACTCGTCGTCCTTTAATGAGATAGAGTGTACAGTGTTGGTAAATCTGGAGCAAATGAGTCTTTCAAACTATTCCAAGCAACAGGACACCATGATTTTATTTTATTTATTTTTTTCGTCTGGTCCTGTTTCCTGACATACTTTAATTGGTGGATTTAATTAAGGCTCTCCAATGTTCCAAAAGTGTACTTATCTATTCCCTTTAACTAATTTTATCCTCGTCTTATATTTTTATTGTATTTGTGCAAACTTGACTTTACTTTCCTCTTCCCCTTACTACTTCTACTCTGACCCCTACACTCTATCCCTTATCTTATCTCTCGCTTCCTCCAACCTACATCTGGCCGTTATAATTGCCTGGATTCTGGAGAGAGAGAGAGAGAGAGAGAGAGAGAGAGAGAGAGAGAGAGAGAGAGAGAGAGAGAGAGAGAGAGAGAGAGACAGGGAGAGAAAGAAAGAGGGAATAAGGGCATGAGAGAGGTAGGGAGGGAAAGGGGAAGAGGGGCTGACTGGACTTGTAAGATAAATGACCCTCGAGAATCTGTGGGCCATTAACATGAGACACTTGATGAATGAGAAG
>JAWZYT010006540.1:0-27835 GCA_034508575.1 Petrolisthes manimaculis
GAAACGAGAGAGAGAATGAGAGAGAAGGTGAGAAAAGAAGAGAGAGAGAGAGAGAAGGTGGATGAGGATAGAAGAGAGAGAGGAGGAGGAAGAAGAAGAGAGGTGGAGGAAGAGAGGTGGAAGGAGGGTCGATGACAGTAAGAGAGAGAGAGAGAGAGAGAGAGAGAGAGAGAGAGAGAGAGAGAGAGAGAGGAGGGTGGAATGTGGAGAGTGAAGGGAAGAGTGAATGGTAAGCATGCCAGCACTACACACACACACACACACATACACACACACACATACACACACACACACACTCACAGACACAGAAATAAATCAGTTTCATATCAAAATATAATCATACAACAACACCTTACGTCAACTCAACCCCCCTCAATTATTATTATTATTATTATTATTATTATTATTATTATTAGGTGGTGCAAAATCATACACATGTTGTTCTTTTTTACCAAGATTATAATTTCTATTATCATTATTATTATTATTATTATTATTATTATTACCAAGATATTTACTACGATGGAAGGAAAGTGTGGGTGGATATTTGATTGTAGCTGTACATACACACACATACTGTACTGTATATATATATGTACAATATATATTATATATATATATATATATATATATATATATATATATATATATATTTATATATATATATATATATATATGTACATATTGTACATACATACCAACATACATAACCACAGGCACATACGAACTGACAAGTAAACGCACACAGACAAATGTACACACACACGCACACACAAGCACCACACACATACAGACAAATCAAATACACACACACACGCAGAAATATTCGTACACACAGTGAAATAACACACACAGACCAATGAACATACACACACACACACACAGACAGACAGACAGACAGACAAACGAATACACACACACACAGACAAATGAACACACACACACACACACACACACACACACACACACACACAAATAGGAACAGACACTGACAAACACACTCTCACTGATTTACCTACACACACACACACACACACACACACACACACACACACACACACACACATTGCAATTTAGGTTGAAAAGCTCCAACATCACACGTACGCACTTACATTACTTCAGTTACGTGCCTGCCGTACTCAAAGCTCTCAAACCTGCCAAACACACACACACACACACACATACAGGCACATTCACACACACACATATACAGAGGCAACATACACTCACATACACATGCATACATATACACACACACATAGAGGCACACACACACACACATAGAGGCACACACACACACAGGCACACACACACACACAGTCATACACCAAACAAGCCCTACTGAAAGCACACACACACACACACACACACACACACACACATACATACACATACAAGTGCATTACACATTGATATTAAATCGCTGCAATACGTATATTTTCACAGACACACATTTTCACACAAACATACACATTCTCACACAAACATACACATTCTCACACAAACATACACATTCTCACACAAACATACACATTCTCACACAAACATACACACACTCACACAAACATACACACATTCTCACACAAACATACACTCACACAAGCAAACATACACATTCTCACACAAACATACACATTCTCACACAAACATACACACACACACAAGCATACACACACACACAAGCATACACACACACACACATACACACACACACAAGCATACACACACACACACAAGCATACACATTCTCACACAAGCATACACACACACATACACACACACACAAGCATACACACACACACACAAGCATACACATTCTCACACAAACATACACACACACACACACACACAAACATACATTGATAATAGTTGGTATATAAAGTGGACATACATCACTACATGGTCATCTAATTACACACACACACACACACACAGACAAACGAATACACACACACACACAAATAGGGACTGACATTTACAAACACACTCTTACTGATTTACTTACACACACACACAGACACACACTGACACACACAGACACACAGACACACACACACACACTCTCACTGATTTACTTACACACACACACACACACACATATAACAAGAAAGAAAGGAGGGGCAACAGAATAATTACAGGAAAGGGATTGGCAATGGTCCGAAGGGGTGTCAAAACCTATGTGTGTAATACTGCCCATATCACCACTGACAAACCACTTAAGGCGAGATATTTTTATGTTGTTGAGTTGGATGGTCTATGAATCACTCCAGACTATGCCAAGAAACAGATTATCATTTAGTACACTCGTGATACATAATTTCTGACCAGAGACGAATAGCAGGCACCACACACACACATACCCTGCATTCGAAACAGGCCTCTATAGGTATATTGAATGGGAAAATGAGCAATACCAGGCGATTCGAAGCTTTCTGTTCCTTTCATTCAGATGCTCGAACTCGAACCCTGAGTCCCATTTGGGGGTCTGAGCATCTGAGGATATAATAGAGTATAGTTTGGAGGAAAGAGTAGCTATACAACTTATCAAAGAGAAGTCCTTCCTCCCTTTAACGACCCCTCTCTGACTATAGGCTATTACTCGTTTACAAAAGACCAATGTGTGAGGAGCAGAAAAGCTTCGAATCGCCTGCTATAGCTCATATCCCCACCCAGTTCACCTATAGAAGAATTACACAAGCTACATTGGAAAGAGAAGTTATTATTCTAAAAGTGCTGCAATAAATTTAATGGTCTACCAAGTGACTCGGTGATTGCAAAACAATAAACCTTATAATAATAATGTTTTTGTATTGCGGTTACGTAGTCTCACATTTTCTATAATATGTTGTCAGCCTTTGAAAACAACAGTGTGTGTGTGTGTGTGTGTGTGATAGAGAGAGAGTGAGTGTGTGTGTGTGTGTGATAGAGAGAGAGAGAGAGTGTGTGTGTGTGTGTGTAGGAATTCTTGTGTCCAATACAATAATACGTTAATTTGTGTTTTATTGGTGGTCGATATTGTAGGCTTTGTATGTTTGTATTCTGTGTGTGTGTGGCTTTGTTTGCTCTTTCTATTATATAACCTCGTCTGTGTGTGCGTGTGTGTGTGTGTGTGAGAGAGAGAGAGAGAGAGAGAGAGAGAGAGAGAGAGAGAGAGAGAGAGAGAGAGAGAGAGAGAGAGAGAGAGAGAGAGAGAGAGAGAGAGAGAGAGAGAGAGAGAGAGAGAGAGAGAGAGAGAGAGAGAGAGAGAGAGAGAGAGAGAGAGAGAGAGAGACAGAGAGAGAGAGAGAGAGAAAGAGAGAGACAGAGTGTGGGTGTGTGTGGGTGTCATTTGTACTTTTTTTATATACGGTAAAGTTGAGTTTATTTTGTAATTACCCAGACTAAGTTACCTCTAAGCTTCTTAATCATTTTAAGAGAGTAAATAGAAAAATTGAAAAAGTTAAAGTATCGTATCATACACACACACATACACACATACACACACACACATTTAAGCACACACATACACACACACACACACACATTTAAACTACACACACACATACACACACATTTAAACTACACACACATTTAAGCACACACACATATACACACACATTGAAACACACACACACCCACACACACACTTAAGCACACACATATTAAAGCACACCAACCCACCCACCCACACACACACACACACAGACAGGGTTCCATAAAGAGAATGACTATAAGCAAATCCATATCCTACCCACCATAACATTTTTACAAACACACAACACGTAGATACAAATAAAAAAATATTATGAACTATAGGCTTTACCTGTCAAATCAAGTGCCAGTTTATACGACACTTTCTTGTTGGTGAATTGGAATGGACTGACACCCGTAGTTTAAAAAAAATGAGGGCCCTTACTGGAGCTCTATGAACCCTCCAAATAATCCAGGCCACATAACGCTTCAGTGTTTCTAATAGTGAATCTGTTGCCTGGAGTAGTTTGGAGGATTCATAGAGCTCCAGTAAGGGCCCTCATTTTTTTTAAAACTACGGGACTGATTCCTTCAACACATATCCGATACTAGACGCACGGGTTGGTTGGTACTGTAGTCATTGGGGATCTGTTTCATGGTAGAGTTTGGATGAATCAGAGACCTTCCAATTCACCGCCAAAAGAATTTCCCCTTAAACGATTTACTTCTATGGTTCTGTTAGATATTCCAGTGTCACACACACACACACACACACGTACAGAAGCGTGCAGGTACACACACAAATATCAACACACAAAAACAAACACGAACCCACAGCCTAGAATCAACCTTAATTTTGCTTCAATAGTCCAGAGGACGAATGATGTAGTGACAGCCGAAACCTCCGTCAGGTACGGTACTGTACAACCATGGGTGATAGTGCTTGACCAGGCTACAAGGAGTGTTGGTGAGTAACTGAACAGAGTTCGAAAAAGTGAGTCTTCTAAACCTCTCTCAACGTTGAGAATGGTTTGGAAAATTCACTTGTTCGAACTCTGTTCATTTGCTGTCCAGCCTTCCCTGGACCCTGGTCAAGCACTATCAACCATGACTGTACACTCGCAATCCAAAATTTGCATCAAGGTCTTGTCATTTGACATACCAGTGTACCAATTACAACGCTTATCCTGTTTCATATGTGCTTGAGCTCGCTTAATACTCGATCAGGGTATTCGAAGCAAACCTGGATACACATTTTGGATTGTGAGTGTACAGAACTACACAGTATTATGCTACAGAAAAGTTGTTCCTTCAGTGAGCCACAGTAACACCGACTCCCCCGTGGCTCCAACACCAAAACAACAGAGGATTATGGGACGGACTGTGTTTTGTCATTCGAACCACAAAGTATTGAGTTTTATTGGGGTTGGCTGAGGGAATAAACTTTTGTGTTCACCATAGTACTACCGGTACAGTTGGCTCCACTCCCGCGTTTCTCCACTGTCGTTGCCAATGTTGGGCCAGTCAGAAATTCGAATCCTTATTCACAAGTTAAAATAGTCGAAACATTCATATCTTTCACTTTAAGGATATGAATGTTTCGATTTTTTTAACTTGTGGATCGGGATTCGAATTTCTGACTGGCCCAACATTGGCAACGCGAGGGGTGAAACGCGGGAATGGAGCCAACTGTACAACCCTATCCAAACACACTACTTCCCTAACTCCTGACACCAACACCAACCTTCTATGTCAAGGAAATGTCACACCCAATGCTGACGAGGAGATGAAGAGGTGTTAAAAAGAGAGAGACAGAGAGACAGAGACAGACAGAGAGAGACAGACAGAGAGAGACAGACAGACATACATACAGAGACAGACAGAGAGAGAGAGAGAGAGAGCTGAGAAGGAAGATGAGAAAGTAAGGAAATATAAAATTAGTTGAGTGAAGGAGACAAGGAAAGAGGAAGAGACATAGAAAGATAAAGGAGGAGGTGGACTACAGGACTGACTACCTCCACTTCACAATTTCACTACGATATCAGAATCCATCCAAATATCTTACTTGGTTAAGAATTTAGAAACGACCACAACAAACCATAATCATTTTCCCACGACCTCTCTAACCACTTCACCTCTTCACTATCTTAATCATTCCAGCATCTCGCCTTCACTACTCACTACATATCACCATTAACCTGACATTACATGATTGTACAGTTGCCAAAAGAGGAATTGCGACAAATCTTGATGAAACTTTAACCCTAGTAATATCCACAACTATTTGTAGGGACTATAAGCATGTATAACAGAAGGAAATATACATATCCTTCTGTAATACATACTTATAATATAGCATGTATAAAAGAAGGAAATATACATATCCTTCTGTAATACATACTTATAATATAGCATGTATAAAAGAAGGAAATATACATATCCTTCTGTAATACATACTTATAATCCCTACAAACAACTATGGACATTAATATATTTAATGTTCTATCAATAGTCGTCGCAATTCCTCTTTTGGCAACTGTACAGTTGCCAGCACTTATAACTGGTACATTCAGCATTATCAGTCCTCTAGTCCTGTACCAGTTATAAGTGCAGTTCTATGTAATAAATCTTGGTTTTCTTATCAATGAATCAATTAAGAGGGTGTGGGAGTAGGGGACAGGCTTGGGGGGGGGGGGACTGAGGGGGTGTGGGAATAGGGGGACAGGCTTGGGGGGGTGGGGTAGAAAGCCTGTCCCCCTATTCCCACACCCCCTTAATTAAGACTACACAGCCAATGTATGTAAAGTGGAACGTGACTGAATGAAATGTTTGAGTAGTAACCAGACGTGAACATAATATTATACACTCATAGTCGACTTACACTTTCTACTACCTCAACTGTAGATCTTCACTAAACATCACCACTAAACCCCGCTCGCTATACAACATTAAAGCAGAGGAGCAGCAGCCACACCAACACCAACCAACCATAATGTTAGCACAACAATAACAGAGTGAGTACTGCAGTTGAGGCTCTGTAAACAAACCCAAAAATGGTGCCCTCATTCCGAATAAAAACAGGCAGGTCATTATCATACCATCCACAGCTAACACACACACGATCCACAGCTAACACACACACGATCCACAGCTAACACACACACACACACATACATACACACCCACCCACCCACCCACCCACCCACACACACACACACACACACACACACACACACACACACACACACACACACACACACACACACACACACACACATACGATCCACAGCTAACACTCACACACACACACAAACCCTCACTCAATTACAAGCATGTACAGACACTCGCTCAAGCACACACACACACACACACATTGAAACATACAAACATACATACAAGCACGCGGGCATTCAAGCACATACTAAAACACACTGGTGCTTTCTCTCTCTCTCTCTCTCTCTCTCTCTCTCTCTCTCTCTCTCTCTCTCTCTCTCTCTCTCTCTCTCTCTACGTATATGGACAAAAAAATGACATAGCACATATCAATTTAGCTACCGTGCTGGTGTGTCATTTTGTGTGTGTGTGTGTCTGTGTGTGTGTGTGTGTTTGTGTGTGTGTCTCTCTCTGTGTGTGTGTGTGTGTGTGTGTGTGTGTGTGTGTCTGTGTGTGTGTGTGTGTGTGTTCATTATTAAATGTGTATGTGAGTATATTTTGAACTGGTCTGTGTTTACATATTTGAGTGTGTATGTATGTATGCTTGAATATAATATGTATGTGTGAATATGTGTATTTGAAATATACTATGTATGTATGTGTGAATATGTGTATTTGAAATATATACTATGTATGTATGTGTGAATATATGTAATTAAAATATACTATGTATGTATGTGTGTGCATGTATGTTTGTGTGAATGTGTATTTGAAATATACTATGTATGTATGTGTGTGTGTGCATATAAATCATGTATGTACAGTTGAAAAAATAAATGATTGCAACAAAATTTTCTGGTAAGATTGTAGGTTCTAAGTAAATTATTGATAAAATAGGAGTGTTTACTTTTCTTGGGTAACTGTACATACTGTTTATGTGTGTGAGTGCGTATGTACTGTGTGTGTGTGTGTGTGTGTGTGTGAGTGCGTATGTATTGTGTGTGTGTGTGTGTGAGTGCGTATGTACTGAGTGTGTGTGTGTGTGTGTGTGTGTGTGGATATGTGTATGTGAGTGTGCTAAAATTTTGATCTCAAATATTTTCAATCACAAGGAGGATTGATTGATTGATGGATATTAGGCTTGGCAACATGGAGGTCCTATAGCGCCAGAAAAAGGTGATAGAGAGGTGTGACAGCAAACAGGAAGGAAATAAAAAGAAATAAGGGACAATTGAAGAACTGAAAGCTAGTGGCTGGGGCCGAAGGGGCGCCAAACCGCTATAAGTATTACGGGGATCAAGAGGATTACGTAGCCATAATATGTTATAATGATGTTATTGTCTATCTTATTTACTGTCTCTAGGTATTCAAAGTACACCTGTTACCTGTATATACTTATTAGTGCTCGTGACTGAACGTTTCATGTGTAATCAGTTAAAGATTATCGATTCCTCAAAACTATTCTAAAAATGACCAGACTTTAGTACCGTTTCGTTTTTGTTTTTTGTTTTTTGAGGACAGTTTCGCTTTTTTTTTTTTTTTTTTTTTTTCGGGAGGAGGCATCGCTGGCTGTCCAATTCACCGGGAAATATGAGCCCTAAATTCTGCGAGTTGTTGGTGTTTACGTGCGTACATCAAAGCCGTGTGTGTGTGTGTGTCCGTCCCACTGCCCGCTTAATCAATCGCCCCCATTTGTAAACACGGTAATTCGTCACTGTGGTTGTGTGACCCTATATTTGGCCCCACACTGATAGGAGAGGAAGCCAGAATGATATACAGTAGTAGAGGAGGGAAGGTAAAGAGTAACTAGAGGAAGGTAAACAGTAACTAGAGGATTGATTGATTGATGTATATTAGGCGCCGCAACATCGAGGTCTTATAGCGTCAGAAAAAGGTGATAGAGAGGTGTGACAGCAAGCAAGCAGGAAGGAAATAAAAAGAAGAGAGGAATAGTTGAAGTAGTAGAGGAGGGAAGGTAAACAGTAACTAGAGGAAGGTACAGTCGCGGTAAATAATAATCATCCACATATGGGTATCTCAAACAATTTACTGTTCAATGTTTACACGTTCATATATGATTTTATTGTTTTAAGTAGTGTGTAGCTGCTTGTATTAAATTAAAAGATGGTAGTTAACGTGTGTGTGTGTGTGTGTGTGTGTGTGTGTGTGTGTGTGTGTGTGTGTGTGTGTGTGTGTTATTGTTTTAAGTAGTATGTAGCTGCTTGTAGTAAATTAAAAGATGGTAGTTAACCTATTTAATGGAAAGTTTATTATCTAAGGAACAGAGGGAAGCTGTCAAACTCTTACGTGAGTTATCCTATATAGATGATTATATTTGACCACGACTGTATGTGAACTGGGAAGTGAGGTTGGGGTGAAGGAAGGGGAATACAACTGATCTATACAAACAGCAAAAACAGACTCACACCCGTAGTTTTAAAAAAAATGAGGGCCCTTACTGGAGCTCTATGAATTCTCCAACCTACTCCAGGCAACATATTCCCTATTCGAAACACTGAAACGTTTTGTGGCCTGGATTATTTTGGAGGGTTCATAGAGCTCCAGTAAGGGCCCTCAAATGTTTTAAAACTACGGGTGTTATATCTCAACAGTGTTAGTAAAGCGAGAGTAGGAAGAGTGTTAGGTGAATGTATAGATGAAATCCCAGCCTCTCAAAACGATGAGAGAAATGGCAACACTGAGGAAGGAGATGGACGGGAAGATAACGACAGGCAGGTAGAAACAGATAGACAGACAGAAAGATAAAGACAGGCAGGTAGAAACAGATAGACAGACAGAAAGATAAAGACAGGCAGGTAGAAACAGATAGACAGACAGAAAGATAAAGACAGGCAGGTAGAAACAGATAGACAGACAGAAAGATAACGACAGGCAGGTAGAAACAGATAGACAGACAGAAAGATAAAGACAGGCAGGTAGAAACAGATAGACAGACAGAAAGATAACGACAGGCAGGTAGAAACAGATAGACAGACATAAACAGAAACGGATCCGGTGCCAGATTCAGAGGACAACTCCGCGCAGGATTTTTTCGGCTCCAGATAAAATATGCTCCTAACAAATTAAACCTTATGTATACAAACGCAAGGAGCATTATTGGAAAACAGAAACGAACTGCTTGCATGCATAAATACCGAAAATCCAGATATGCTGTAATTAGTATAGCAGAAACGTGGTTAAATTTTAAAGATAAACATTATTTGGCAGAAGTAGCTATCCCAGGTTATCAAATTATTGCTAACTTTAGGACACATAAAAAACATATGATTCTATATACGTCAAACTTAAAGTAACTGGAAAACATTTGATTATCGGTACAATTATCGTTCCCCAAAAAACAACTACAAAACATGAAAAAAATTTATACGAAGAGATAAAATAAAATCAGTAATAGAAAATATAAATATCAACATGTTTTCTCTTCAGCAATGTAGAACACGAGGCGATATCAACGAAACTTTTAGAATCCTATAAATCTCTGATAAAATTAATTATGAAAATTTATTCCACCTTTATCCCCAGTCTGGAACGAGAAATAATGGTTATAAAGTAAAAAGGACAACGTCGTTTTAACACTGGACTGCGAAAGAACTTTTATCAATATCAGAGTCGTAATCTATTGAAATAAACTTACGGCATCTGTAGTATAGTCTGTTCAAAACTTGTGTTCCATTTTCCTAACCTAACCTAACCTAACCTATAACCTAACCTAACCTAACCTATAACCTAACCTAAACTAACCTAACCTAAACTAACCTAACCTAACCTAACCTATAGCCTAACCTAACCTAACCTAACCTAACCTAACATAACCTAACATAGCCTAACCTATACTCTGTTCTAAACTTGTGTTCCATTTTCCTCTATCTATCTGTCTCTATTTCTATCTATATCTTTATATCTATATCTATTTCTATCTATATCTTTCTATCTATATCTATTTTTATCTATATCTTTATATCTATATCTTTATATCTATATATATTTCTATCTATATCTTTATATCTATATCTATTTCTATCTATATCATTATATCTATATCTATTTCTATCTATATCTTTCTATCTATCTCTATCTGTCTCTATTTCCATCTATCTCTTATCTGTCTATCTATCTAAGCATAAGAGGCCAGCGGAACACAAGTTTTGAACAGACTTTAGCAATGAACACACTAGAAGCATTGAAACATCGACAAAATTTTCATGAAAAATGTTTATAATATATATATATATATATTTTAGTAAGTAGATGTTAGAATTAAACTTCCTCTACGACACAGCCACGAGGCAACACTTGTGATGTGAATATTTTGTATATATACATTATCTATCTATCTATCTATCTACTAATCAATCAATCTACCAATCTATCTATCTGTCTATCTATCTATCTATCAAACTATCTATCAAACTATCCATCTATCTATCTATCTTATATAATTATGTATGTGTGCGGTTGGAACAGTTTAAGAGCGTTATATTAATTACTGAGAAACACGAGACACAAAAAATGAGAAGTGTATCACAAAATAATATGCAGATTTTAGGAAGTGAATAAATACGACTCCACTTCAATCCTCCATAACAGTAACGTATAATTAAACCAACAATTTTTTCAACTTCATGACACGATTATTGCCGTTTTTTTTTTTAATTCGTGTTGTGAATATAGTGTACAAATATTCAGTTCTTACTCTCTCGCACTCCCTGTCTGTTCATTCCATTTGACATACACACACACATACACACACACTTAAGGGGGTGCGGGAGTAGGGGACAGGCTTGGTGGTGGGGGGGGGGGATTCGGGGGTACGGGAATAGGGGAACAGACTTGGGGTGGGTAGAAGGCCTGTCCCCTATTCCCGCACCCCCCAAACCCCAACCAAAGCCTGTCCCCGTACTCCAGCACCCCCCCAAACCCCCATAAAGCCTGTCCCCTATTCCTGCACCCCCCAAAAACCCCACCAAAGCCTGTCCCCGTATTCCCGCACCCTCTTAAAAGAACGATCAGAATTTTAACTGATTGAAAGCACAACATAAAGGTTTTTTATTTATTATTATTTTTATTTATTATTATTTTTATTTTTTTATTAATTGCGCCGTAGCGTCAATCAACTTCAGGCAACACACACACACACACACACACACACACACACACACACACACACACACACACACACACACACACACACACACACACACACACATACACACACACACTCACACACCAGAAAAATAGTTCGATAGCGGAAAAATACAATTAGTTGTAGTTACATTATTCAGAAATATTAGGGTTTATTTCTCACACGACAATTAAAAACACGATCTGACGGATTTAAAATTTTCTGCTGCTGCTGTGAATTAAAGCTATATAATAGATAGATTTACTCTCTACGCTAACTCCCCTACATTCAATGAAAAAAATAAACTCGTGAGGATAATTTACATGTAAAGGTGAAAACTGACTCACTCACTCACACAATACGAGTAAATTTGTAGGGAACTTCTGTTGCCGACTGTACATGATATACAAATATAGGAAGAGAGAGGAGAGTGAGGAGAGAGAGGAGAGAGAGAGGAAGGAAGAGAGAGGAGAGAGGAAGGAAGAGAGAGGAGAGAGAGAGAGGAAGGGAGAGAGAGAGGAAGAGAGAGAGGAAGGAAGAGAGAGAGGAGAGAGAGAGAGAGAGAGGAATAACACACAAGGAACAGAGGAAGGAAGGGAACAGAGATGAGTAGAGTGAGAGGAATACATTTTTGTTTGAATTAATAAACAATATAACCCAATAACAGTAGAAATAGATTAACGTGCAATTGTCTTTCCACAATTAATTAAGTATAAGTCAGTTAGTTCTGGAATTAAAATACACACATCAAAGAGAGTTAACGAATGAAAACAAAAATGTGAAAAATGTATGTGAACGAATTAGTTTTAAAAAATAATTGAGGGCCCTTACTGGAGCTCTATGAATTCTCCAAACTACTCCAGGCAACAACAGATTCCCTATTCGAAATACTGAAGGGTTTTGTGGCCTGGATTATTTGGAGGGTTCATAGAGCTCCAGTAAGGGCCCTCTAAGTACTCACCAAGTCATCGGGATCTGCTGACAACCACAACACCGACGCACACTTATCTCGATTAGGTACTGACGAAAAACAAGCCAACCTGGACAGCGTTGCAGGGGAATCCAACTCAGTCTACAGACCAGTCGACACTGCTTACTAGGGCTCAGTCAAGTTCATTCCTAAGTGTTAAGCTCGTATTCATAAAAGTCAAGTTCATTCCTAAGTGTTAAGCTCGTATTCATAAAAGTCAGGTTCATTCCTAAGTGATAAGCTCGTATTCATAAAAGTCAAGTTCATTCCTAAGTGATAATTTTTCATGGCAAGGACTAGAAACAAACAGTCGTGGTCAATAATAATCATCCACATATGGGTATCTCAAACAATTTACTGTCTAATATTTTCACGTTCACATATGATGTTATTGTTGTTTTAAGTAGTGCGTAGCTGCTTGTAGTAAATTAAAAGATGGTACTTAAACTATTTATTAGAAAGTTTATCATCTTAGGAACAGAGGGAAGCTGTCAAACTCTTACGTAAGTTACCCCTATATGGATGATTATATTTGACCACGACTGTACATATCCTCGAATCAGGATATATATTCATACTTACAGAGGAGGAAACTTCGTAACTGCTTCGAAATGTAACTGAAACACATTTTTGGTGAGATCCGTAATGCGAACATACGAACACGTGCAAACTCCGAGATGTACTTATGAACAACACCGTATCCGAGGTGTTGATTGGTTGTCGTCCTAACACACAGCCACTGAATGCAAGACTATTAAATTATTAAGGTTTTCTTTAAATTGCTTAAAACTTTTCTTGCAGTCATTAAACGTTTGACAACAATACATACAGGTAGGAGGAACCCATGAGAATCTAAATGACTACACACACACACACACACACACACACACACACACACACACACATACGCACACGCACACACACACACACACACACATGCATCAAGGTTGGTTGAGGCAGGAGTAGGATATATAATAGTGATGATACCAGAAAATCCATGACTTAGGAATGCAGATGAAATGATAATCAGTCCTGTTTGGTTCACATACTAGGTTACTGCCCTGAACATATTAATATAATTTCAACCAGTTTTTCTCTGTGGGAATGGGCCAGTGTCTGAATGGTAAATAATGGACTTGTCTGAATAAATAATATAATATTGATACAGACGTTACTGGCAACAATCCACATCAGCAGGACTGTCTTATGGACCCAGCCACTTCAAACCAACAAACCTTCTGTTTCTTCGTTGTTTGAACTATTGTTGATTCAGTCGTATTGTGAGTGAATGAAGGAGTGAATAGTATGTAAAGTCATGGTCTAATGTATTGCAACACCTTCCAATGAGATGGCTTCGAAAAATGATCCGAAACTATAGCTGTTGGTGTGTGCAATTTTGGTTCATAAAATTAACTCAAATAGCTCGCTTTTATTCACCAGGTTGCAGTACATTAGACCATCACTTTACAGCCATGGGTGATAGTGCTTGACCAGGGTCCAAGGAATGTTGGTGAGCAACTGAACAGAGTTCGAACAAGTGAATTTTCCAAACCATTCTCAACGTTGAGAGAGGTTTAGAAGACTCACTTTTTCAAACTCTGTTCAGTTACTCTCCAACACTCCCTGGACCCTGGTCAAGCACTATCACCCATGGCTGTACAGACACGAGCACTAATTAGTATACAGCTTTGGTTGAAGTTTTGAACAGTCCAATTCACCAACAAATGGAGAACTTACTGTGCATTATTTTATTAACTGTCTCTAGGTATTCGAAGCACACCTGTATACTTACTAGTGGTCGTGACATTACACCATAACACATTACATGCCATGACACTGAACCCCAGACAGACCCTGGATTGATAACGCTGATTGTACTGCGAATTTATGAGCGTGGCTGTGTGTGTGTGTGTGTAGTTGTGTGTGTGTAGTTGTGTGTGTGTGTGTGTGTGCGTGGCTGTGTGTGTGTAGTTGTGTGTGTGTAGTTGTGTGTGTGTGTGTGTGTGTGTGTGTGTGTGTGTGTGTGTGTGTGTGTGTGTAGTTGTGTGTGTGTAGTTGTGTGTGTGTGTGTGTGTGTGCGTGGCTGTGTGTGTGTAGTTGTGTGTGTGTGTGTGTGTAGTGTGTGTGTGTGTGTGTAGTTGTGTGCAGTGTATGTGTATTACAGAGCATACGTACAGCGTGTTGGTGGGAATTGTCCTCATAGGTTTGAATTGCTGCTATATTATAAACCAGTTATACCCATTTACTTCCAGCATTCTTTCATGGACGTGTGACGTGCGTGTAGACTATGTACAGTCGGCGGCAGATGTCCTGACGCCTCACTTACTTCACCGAGGCATAGGGTCGATTCCACAGTGGTTTGTTTTGGTTTGTAAGATCGCAAACGAAATAATGTTTGTCGTGTAAATGCCTTATGGGTGAATTATTTAATGAATTTGTTAAGTAATCTATACAGTGATTATTATTATTATTATTATTATTATTATTATTATTATTATTATTATTATTAAATGCCGTATGGGTGAATTATTTAATGAATTTGGTGAGTAATCTATACAGTGATCATTATTATCTAACTGTTGGATAGATATTGTGAATGGGGATACTCACCTTTTGGAAAATAATGACGCCTTAAAATTTCGGTTGGTTGGGGAGCTAACAAACCAATACCACTGTGGAATCGACCCATAAACTCGAAATTATTAAGCGTAGAAAACGTATATATTTCTCGAGTCCATGAACAAGTGAGGCGTGTACAGGACTTCTACCACCGGCTGTAATGTCCAGCTGCGTGTGTGTGTCCTGTGATAAAGTGTGTATTATTTATGTAAACCCTGGCAATCTCGTGTGCAATTCGCTCAACTCACAATCCTTTCAAGTTATGTGGTCATTTATATATAGGCTCTCTCTCTCTCTCATTATTATTACTATTACTATTACTATTATTATTATTATTATTATTATGATGATGATTATGATGATTATGATGATTATTATTATTATTATTATTATTATCATTATTATTATTATTATTATTATTATTATTATTATGATTATGATTATGATTATGATTATGATTATGATTATTATTATTATTATTATGGTGGTAATTCTTTTTTGTTACATTGGAGTGCCATGATTCCTCCAAAGTATGCTAGGAAACACAACTATATGTACAAAAATAATGGTGTTGTGTTATTGCTTGGAATAGTTTGGAGGATTCAGTTGCTCCAGATTTACCAACACAAAACTTCCCCCTTAGTGTGACACGGGTTTCACTCAGTCTCACTTCAATACACACACACACACACACACACACACACACACACACACACACACATACACACACACACACATACATACACACACACACACACACACACACACATACACACACACACACACACACACACACACACACACACACATATATATATACACACACACACAAATATATACACACACACACTCACACACTTATAAATATATACACACACGCACACACACATTATCATCTTCACGCACTTTCACACACACACACACACACACACACGGTAATGGAAACGTGCTCACAAAGGAATACACACACACAAACACACAAACACACAGACACACAAACACACAAACACACAGACAAACAGATGCACCCCGATTTTCCTCTCATCCTAATTTTTTTTCTTTCCCACTTTCTCGTCTGCCTAACTTCCACTAGAATATAATAATACGAACACACACACACACACACACACACACATACACATTATCTTCTTGACACACACACACACACACACACACAGTCACTCGTGTCTTGTCCAACTTCACTGTTAACCATTTTTCACACTCCCTCTCTCAATGTCCTTCACACATAATTAAATTATGAAATGTTAGTCAGCCCTTTAATAAGATAGCTCTCTCTCTCTCTCTCCTCACAAATTCACTGTATAATAACAATCTCTCTCTCTCTCTCTCTCTCTCTCTCCTCGCAGTGTAGGACTCAGAAATTGATATCTCTTAAAATTCAGTGGATGTATACATGGTGAATGGAACTCTGGACCTTTAGCATACGAGGTGGAAGCTCTAGCAGTAAGCTAAAGAAGAACTCCATAACCTTGGTGACGAGATTCGCGTTTTCAGGTCACTACAACAGAGTTATTGTAAAGTAACATTATATTATTGTGTCTGTCTGCTCACATTTATTGATGAAGTATAACACTGTTGTTTTCTCGTTGCCTACAGAGTGTGCTTCGTGAACTGTCAAGTCAGATGTGGTCTGCCACGGTGGGTCGGGCATCACTAAGGAAAGTAACAGTAGCTCTGCCTGGCACCTGGAAGACAGACTCCCTCACTTGTTCACTCCTCACGCCCCTCACCGCCTCATCTGCACCAACACAAGGCCATATACGTGTGACAGCAGCACATCCTGTCTTTGAATCCCGGCCATGGACACAACAGAGTCAGGGCTGTGGTCGACAAGGGGACTTTATCCAGATGGGTGCCGACCTCTTGAGGGCTTCTAACAATGAATCTTTTACTCAGGCTTCTCGGCTTCTGTTGGCTGAGTGGGCCAAGTTTCGATGGGGCGTGTTTGATGAACGAGGACACACCAACGACCCACTCTATCCGCCCACCTTCCGTGACCCCAACACTCACCAGTGGGCGGCCACCAGTTGTGCTGACGGTGCAGTCAAAGGTAACATCTGTGACCCATCCCAGCCAGGCTGTTCATTCACCCCAGAACCCTACACCAACGGACACCTTAGCTCATCCATGCTGGCCTTCCCGGAGTTACGCTCGGTAAGATCTTCAGCAATGTAGTATTTAGTAAAATAAACAATATAATGACCGATCATTTACAAAGCAACACCTTATAGGAAGGAGCCTTTAATGTCGACTTTTCGCCAGCCTTAGATCTCAGGAAACAGTAACGAAATATTTGTAATGTATTCTCCACATATGATATTCTTTTTAAACAAGCCTATTGTAAATAATATGTTTTTTAAATCCTTATTCATTTATAAATCATCTTTTCTGTCAGATGTAATACAATCTAATGATAAACTGAAAACAGCTGAGCTTCAAGCCTTCAAGTAAATTCTACACAACATCTCAATGGATGTGTTTACTTAATACTCTTGTGAACGGCTTTGGTTTGTTTACATTAAACACAAGGGAAGGTCAACGGGTTGTTCAGTTGTTCCTCAACCTTCGACACATGCAGGGACACATAACTGGATTTTTAATTTGTTCATCTATTGCTCTATTGTGGATTATCATATAGTATTTTGGTTTGTTTATTTGGCTTCCTCATTGAATGTTTTACATTTCCTATATAACAAGATTATCACATAAACTAATAATAAATTCATAGTGACATGACATGTAAAACATATCGAAGTAATCTCAATTCTGCTCGTTGTAACACATTTTCATAAGTGTTTTTATGGATTTGATGACTGCATGACATTCATTGCTTTATATTGCGTCTGTAGGTATTTCATTTATTAAGTTAGGATTATTCCTTGGTGAAGAAATTGGCGCGACAACAAACTATATTTCTCCCCCTCTGACCTTCGCTGTGATGTGTCCTGACTCACCCCTTGTGCAATGTAAACACATCCTAGGCTGTTCCAGTGAGTGATATATTCCTAAAGATTTTTGATACGATGTTCTGGGTTTTGTACAATTGAGGGGGGTGCAGGAATAGGGGGACAGGCTTGAGAGGGGGAGGTGGTTAGGGGGTTTTGGTGGGTGCGGGAGTAGGGGGACAGGCTTGGGGTGGGTGGGAATATGGGACAGGCTTTTTACCCACCCCAACCCTGTCCCACTATTCCCACACACACTCAGTCCCCCCCAAGCCTGTCCCACTATTCCCACACACCCCCAGTCCTCCCCAAGCCTTTCCCACTATTCCCACACACACCCCCAGGTCCCCCCCAAGCCTGTCCCACTATTCCCACACACCCCTTAAGACGATCTACATAATCATAATCATATATACTTTTGGCTATTTAACAAACAGGTGAGGCTCTTCTGTAATGACAAGACCCACAACCGAGTAGCACCAACCAAACACAACGCTCTGTGTGGAGGACGCTCAGCCTGGGAGATCATTCACCAGACAACTGACTTTGTTGGTGGAAGGTGAGCGTATGTAGTTGACAACGTACATGGACTTATTTATAGTAACATATTGAGTTCATTGACAATTTACATGGTCTTATTTATAGTAACATAGTGAGTTCATTGACAATTTACATGGTCTTATTTATAGTAACATAGTGAGTTTGTTATTAATAAAAATAGGCATTAATTTGACATCATATTTTAGTTAAGGAACATTTGATCCTTGAAATGTAGTGGTTAAACTTTGTCAATAAAGGCTGCTGCTCATAGGGTGTTGTTCCTTAATTAACCATTGTGTGTGTGTGTGTGTTGTGTTGACAGGAACCGAGCCAGAAACGGCAGCAAGAGACTTGATCCAATCATCAGGTATGTTCAGCAGTCCAGCCCTCGATACGTGTTTGTCATTGAGGACACAGCCATCATGAACCTCCAGGTGGGTACATACTTATCTAGACTTGCTTTCCTCTCAGTTCGGTGGGTAAAAATTTTAGTCTGAGTTGATCCTGATAAATTCTATATAACATTGAAGGTCGGCTGCTGGCGGCTCTTCATTATACCTTCATTAACTCACACAGCATAATTATTCATATCCATTGCAATATATATATATATATATATATTATATCAGTTAATATGAAATAGCCCCAGCATGTAAGCCTATAATAATTGTTGTTGTTGTTGTTTTTGGTAACAGCGTCGGTGGGAGTTCCTAAGGAAGGCAATGCGTCGTGTTGTGGTGTATGATGTACCAGATCACTCTCACGTTGGAGTCATCACCTTCAACACTGTGGCACAAACCGTGGCTCCCATTTCTTACATTGAGAGTGAGGATTCTGACTTTCGGCAACGAGTAGGTTCCTCTTTACCCCGTAACCCGTCTGCTGTACCTGAGAGTCAGAAATGTTTACTGTGTGGTCTGCAGGAGGCTGAACGACTTGTGTCTGCTGATTCTAAGGGTTCTGATGGAGCCACCATTATCTTCATCACAACTGGCTCTGGTCACATACCACAGCGACAGATGGACGAGATTATACGCATTTCTCAACATCGTAACCTGAAGATTGAGGTAGTATTGTATCCTCTATCTGAATGGCGAGGATCTGCTGAAACCTCACATGGACTAGAGACTCTGATGGAGGCCACACGAGGTTCACTCTTTACGGTAATGGACGAGGGTGTAGGAAATGACTCCAAAGTGAAGATGATGGTAGCACTGATGGATACTCTGTTGGCAGCAGTACAACACAACACATCACCTTCAGCTCCAGGTACCACTGTTCTGGTTCACAATGCAGCCTACCCTGGTGGCATCTCATCCATGTCTGCTGGAACCTTTGCTTTAGATGATTCCCTGGGACCCAATGCTCGCTTCTCAGTCTACTACTACGACTTGAATCACGTGGGCAATGCCATCCAGTTAACAGCTCCTTCAGGACAAAAGATTACATCGGTAAACGTACAAGAGGAAGATGGGGATGTTAACATGATCTTCATCAACTTAGAGAAGGCAGAGGTGAGCTCTTACTAGGCTTTACAATTATATGGAAGAAATTAGAGTTTAAGATGTTAAGTGCAGACAGTTTTAATTTTTTATCAATGTAGCGATAGATCAGAAAATTTATCTTCCGAAATAGGAGAGAAAAGCTTAGTTTAGCAAGACCAACAACCTCTTTAATAAGTTAACCAAACAAGTCAGAGCATTCATGATGTTTTTTGTAGCTAAAATATTGTTGAAATTATATTGAATATATAAGTAACATCAAAATAAATGCATCACTAAAATGAATTAAGTTGAACCTGTTTCTGGTACTTGTTGGACAGCGTGGTCTGTGGACGTACAGCGTAGAGAACCGTGCAGACTCACACCAAGGTCTGTATGTGCAAATCACTGCCAAACGCAACTCATCTTCAGGGCTTGTGGTGCGCCTGTGGACTAGTGCAGGCTCCAGGCCAATCAACTCCTCAGATCCATCATCACCCGTGGTTGTCTATGTAGAGGTGAAGGCTGGGGTGGCTCCCATCATGGATGCTAAAGTGGTCGCCAAATTACAACGTCTTGGAACGAATAACACAGGCAGCAACTACGAGCCCTATAACCTTGACCTCTGGGACAATGGCATTGGAGGTGAGTTCATTCACAATCATTATTCAGTGTTCTCTTTCATAAAGCATCAAAGTCCTTCTTCTTGAAACTATCCACAATTTACCTTTAACTTCATTTCACAGATCCTGATATCACCAAAGGAGATGGAATCTACTCTCGCTACCTACCCCCGCTGGCTGGCAAACCTGGACGCTACCTACTCAGTGCCAATGTGGACTACAACAGTGGCATGGCAGTGGTGGCTAAGGATCCTCCATCACGCCACCACAGGCTTAAATCCCACTACTACCAACAGGGCCATGATTCTTGGAGTTCTGATCAGTCGTGTTGTGGTTCTTCCCTGCCTCATGTACATAGCCGCCGTGCTTCACCATTCTTCCGACAAGTAACCTTAGGTGTTCTGGAGGTGATGTCTCCTTTACCCTTTATGGACGTAACTCCTCCATCACGTATCCTGGACCTTCGTGTAGACGTCAATGATACGATCCATCAAATTACCCTGCGTTGGACTGCCCCTGGAGATGACTGGGACGTGGGCAAGGCATACAAGTATGAGGCAGTGGTAGCACCCTTATGGAAGGAGGCGAGGGCATTCCAGGGGGACCGATTGACAGGCCTCCCTCAGCCTCTCTCAGCAGGAGCTCTCCACACCACCAACCTTCATTTCCCTAGATATGAGGAGGTAAGAACACTCACCAGCCTAGAGATATTGAGTAAATCAATCCTCTGTCAATAATTTGCCACTGATCATCTAGATATATATATAAAAAAAAAAATCCTAAGTTCATGGCAACCAAGTGATGTAAGAAACCTCAATGTCAATCCTAAGGCAATGACAAAAAACTAATCGATCCTATGCACAGTCCATAGAAAATATAATTTGTTCAGAGATAGCTTGCAGGTGAGGCAGTTTACTGGATAACACTTTCTGGGAGGTTTAACATTCATGCATTTCATATAATAGGTTTTTGGAAGTTTGACTGAAAATAAAATAAATTGCTATTTGTATGACAAACTGTACTGTATGTCACTACTTTATGCACATTGCACAAGCTGTCTGAATACTGAAGTGAAGTGAAGTTGTAAGACTGATCAGAAATTTCGGGAGTTTGACTGTTCTCGTCTAAAGCAGATTGGCAACTTTACTTAATATATCACAAAAACTGGATACGTATCCTTATCAATGCTTACTCTTCTCGCAGTCCTGCGGTATTAAATACAATAATACTGTATGCATTATTTTCACACATAATTCTTTTTATACTCTCTGAAAGTGCCATACCTATAACAATTTGACATCTGTATATTGTCATACAGGAAGAAATATGCTGAGAAAGAAATATAATTATCTACTCAATTTCATTATCATATACCATGTAGTAATTTGTGCAGTTTTCAAACAGCTAGTCAGACAGAACGGTTAATTCCTCGATACTTTCGCGAGTGTTGGGGTGTTGGTAGGTCAGGCATGTATAAGTTGAAAAGTTTGGGTGACAGTACTGAGCCTTGGGGGACGCCGTTGGTGAAACTTTTTATGTTAGATGACTGACAAGCATGAGTTATTGCATGTAATTCAAAGCAAATAATAATAATGTACAGTTGCCAAAAAAGGTATTGCGACAACTATTGATACAACATTAAATAATATTAATGTCCATAGTTGTTTGTAGGGATTATAAGTATGTATTACAGAAGGATATATATATTTCCTTCTGTTATACATGCTTATAGTTGCTACAAATAGTTGTGGATATTATTAGGGTTAAATTTCTATCAAGATTTGTCGCAATACCTTTTTTGGCAACTGTGCGTGTTGTGTTGCATGCTGATTATAATTTTTATCTTTGATCCAGCTTTGGTACGTCAGCGTGAGGGCTGTGGATGAAGCTGGTAATGTAGGCGGTCTGGGTAACATTGCAGCATTGTGGGTACCACGTCCACCCACCACTTATGAAATCACCACAAGGACCCAACCCGCCCTCACTACCTCAGGTACGACAAAGACATCTATTCAATTTGATTCTCAACAGTGATAGTGTTGGGGCCCTACACTAATAGTATATGACATTGTAATGATTTTTTATAATCTTTTTTCTTCTAGTTGTGTATATTTGTGTCAAAACCTAATGTGGCTAAACTGCTATACACTTCACTTGATTAATCTATTCTTTACAAAGTATATACTGTTTGTAATGATTAATACATCATAATGGAGAAAGTTTAGTTACATTATTCTAGGTTGTTGCACAACATACAATTCTTCACAAAAAATTTATGTTTGAGCTTACAAATAAGTTTTAGCTTGACACTCATGGAATGGCTCCTTTCACCAAGCTAAAGTGAAAAAACTTTATGTTGTGGACGCAAAAATTTGTGGAAGGGGGAGTTAATAAAATCAGATTGTTTGAAGGGGGATATGAGTGTGACCCATTGCACTTGGGTTGTCTGTTTTCATTTTGTATTTCCCTGGTGCTGACTCCCACACCATGAAATATAATAAGGGAAATGGAGTATTGATAATGATATTTAATATTTTGATCTGGCCAACATTATGTTCCTCTACAGGGAACTACACGATGCCATCAGAGCTGGGTTCAGGGCGTGCTGTGGGCCTCAGTGAGTTACAGCTGGATGATGTGGCCGTCATTTTGGGGAGTGTTGGTGGCTTCCTACTGGTAGTGGCTGCTCTTGTAACCTATTGCTACTGGCACACTAACAGGCGAAGAAAACAACAGTATGAAAAGGATGTGGAAAAGGTTGCAGCCAGTGGTGGTAGTAGTGTGATGGTAAAGTCAGGGTCCTTGAGTGGAGAGGAGGGTGGAGGTGGCAGTCATGAGTCACTGGACAGTATTGCTAAAGACACCCAGGAGTCTGTACGTGATGTTCGACCACTCTCACCTGTCCAGTCTTGGGGTGCCACCACTCTGCTACAGGAACATGAACGTCGCCTCTCAGTACATAGCAGCGCACCAGAAGACCCTCTTCCGGCTTATCAAGGTGATGCACCTCTACATGCACCCTATCCTGATGTGACTGTGACTGACAACCGTCCTGTGTCATCTACTGGTGGACAGGGCCCAGTCTTTATACACTGTGTACATGATGAAGGTCCCTGTCACTGTGCTGCTCCAGGACCTGACTACACCAGCTATGCTGCTGCCTGGGATGATCCTTTAACTGGCCATCTGCTGTCTCGTACCCGCACATCTGCCCCACCCATCCAGCCAATACCACAGCAGGCTCACCAACAGCAGGCAGACCGCAAACGCCGTACTGTCACTCAGGTGTAGAGTTCATGGCGATGAACCACGATGTGTGGGAGATGCACTGAAATGTCATCCACCCCAGATGATAATCTACGTTATGTTACATTGCTACCTTTAGCGCATATCATACTGACCCCTAGTTGTAACTCTGTGCCATAGCGTGAGAAGAGGTGCTCTCTGCTCAATGTTTACCTTAATTATACATCTAAGGAAAGTCTTTGAACTTTTTTTGAAGCAGCATGAAGTGTAACGTGTGAAAATTCTTTCCTTTTGGTACTGTTATCTATTTTTTCACTGGTTTCTGAAATCACACCCTGATAATCTCCACACCATCACCATCAGTGAGTGATGTTGTTGTTGTGGTTCAGGGTCACATGTAAATTGTACATTGAGGATTTCGTTGCACAAGATTTTTGATACTGTGGTCTGATCTTATGAACCACGAGAGACGTGTCGCAATGTGGAATTTAAACCCCCCTGATAAAAGACATGAAGCCCCTAAGTAATTATTAAGTTGATATCTGGTTGTATGTAATTAACTGGCATTGTAAAATATTATGATATATAGTTCATGATCTCACTTGCATTAATCGTTGATATGTGTGTGTGTGTGTGTGTTTTTGTTTTGTTTATTAATGAAGCTTGAATGTCTAAACTAATTTGTGCTTTAAGTGATAGTAACATATGAATGAATGTGAGGGACCAAATTATTCTGTATTCTGCTACGTTTCCACCTGAATTTTGTAAAATAAATCTACCTTCGAATAATCGTATTAACTTTACAAGACACATGTCATAGTTTTTAGCCTATACACTATACATTGGACACAATATTAAGGGGGTGTGGGAATATGGGGACAGGCTTGGGGGGGGTTTGGGGGGTGCAGGAGTAGGGGGACAGGCTTGGGGGGGTTTTGGGGGGTGCAGGAGTAGGGGGACAGGCTTGGGGGGGGGGGGGGGTTCGGGGGTGCAGGAGTAGGGGGACAGGCTTGGGGGGTGCAGGAGTAGGGGGACAGGCTTGGGGGGGGGTTAAGGGGGTGCAGGAATAGGGGAACATACTTTCTACCAACCCCAAGCCTGTCCCCCTATTCCTGCATCCCCCCAGTCCCCCCCTAAGCCTGTCCCCTACTCCCACACCCCCTTAAACAAATATTTTAAAACCCTATTTTCCCCAAGTTATGGAAAAACAATGATCTTTTAAAACTGACGAACTTTCCGGTGAAGTTTAAACCACGAGTGAGAAACAACAACAACAATGAATATTTCAAGGCCCATAGGAACTGTCAGGACCAACACACACACATCCTGGGAACTGTGTGATGCTATACCAGACCATATTGATGAACGTAAGTAAAGGTAAGTAAAGATGGGTGGTTTGTTGTGGTCAGTTTGGAATCTTCGTAGCCTTCTGAACAATGCAACAACTACATGAAGTGGTAAGCAAGTTTAAGGATATTGAAGTGATTAGATAAAATAATTTGGAGTGAATTGAAGAAAGGAAATTTGAAGTGGGGATGTTCTTTTGATTACAATTTTATTAACATCTATTCCTTAACATGTTTTAACTGCTGATTATGCCAGTAGTCATAAAATAATAAAAGAGAAGGGAAGGAAAGGGAAGAGGAAGGAAGAGGAATAGAATGGAAAATTAATAAAGGGAAGGGAAGGGAGAGAAGTGGAAATTGAAGGAAAGGAAAGAAAGGGAAAGGAAGGAAGAGGAATGGCCTTCTGGACAATTTTCCCAGGCTCCTATGTCCCTGTTCACCAAGCAGTAAGTAGGTACACTCGTAATACATAATTTCTGACCAGAGTGTGAATGCAGGGTATGTGTGTGTGTGTGCATGTGTGTGTGTATGTGTGTGTGTGTGTGTGTGTGTGGTGTGTGTGTGTGTGTGTGTGTGTGGTGTGTGTGTGTGTGTGTGGTGTGTGTGTGTGTGTGTGTGTGTGTGTGTGTGTGTGTGTGTGTGTGTGTGTGGTGTTGTGTGTGTGTGTGTGTGTGGTGTGTGTGTGTGTGTGAGTGTGTGTGTGTGTGTGTGTGTGTGTGTGTGTGTGTGTGTGTGTGTGTGTGTGTGTGTGTGTGTGTGTGTGTGGTGCCTGCCGTTCGTCTCTGGTCAGGATTACGTATCATGAGTGTACCCGGCTGTAAAAACAAGGATAGTAACCTTGTATCCTGGGGGAAGATATGTTGATGTAACAACACAACAGGGGAGAGTATACTTTTGATAGATTGGAGTGCCTTGATTCCTCCAAAGTATGCCAGGAAACAGACCCAGATGAAGAAAAATAATGGTATCCTGTTGCCTGGAATAGTTTGGAGGAATCATAATCTCCACAAATGTCAAAACTATACCTTCCCATTAATGACCAACACGAGTCCATAGGCATAAAGCTCTGAAATATTCTTCTTCTTCTGGACTGACACACACATTATATGAAACACATTTTTTGAGATGTTTTATGAGGGACATATAGTATTGGTGTGGTGGTTCCTTGTTGTATACCTGTGCAGCCTATACCTTGTCTGATCCAGGACTGACTTTATGTTTATGCTCTCTCTCTCTCTCTCTCTCTCTCATCTCTCTCTCTCTCTCTCTCTCTCGTCTCGTCTCTCTCTCTCTCTCAAACATACACACACACATACACTCTCTCCCTCTCTCTCAAACACTCTCTCTCTCTGTCTCTCTCTCTTTCAAACACACACACACACACATACACCTCTCTCCCTCTTTCAAACACACAAGCTCTCTCTCTCTCAAACATACACACACACATACACTCTCTCTCTCTCTCTCTAAAACACACTCTCTCTATGTCTCTCTCTCTTCAAACACACACACACATACACTCTTTCCCTCTCTCTCAACACTCTCTCTCTTTCAAACACACACACACACACACACACACACTCTCTATCCCCAATCTATCTCTTTCTCCTTCTCTCTCTCAGAAAGGAGAAAAGAGAAAACAGGAAACACAGAAACAAGAAAAACAACAAGAGGGAAGAGGAAGGAAGGCAGGCAGGCAGGCAGAGACAGCCCCTCCCGTCCCAGTATATCCAAGGTGAGGATTTCATCAGAGCCTGGGATTTGCAGGTTGAAATATTACTTGACTTGCTTGGGGGTGCGTGGGCAGACTGGTGCTCTCTCTCTCTCTCTCTCTCTCTCTCTCTCTCTACGTATACAGGGGATAGCATAACACCGTAGTTTTAAAACATTTGAGGGCCCTTACTGGAGCTCTATGAATTCTCCAAACTATGGCTCCAGGCAACAGATTCCCTATTCGAAACACTGAAGCGTTTTGCGGCCTGGATTATTTGGAGGGTTCATAGAGCTCCAGTAAGGGCCCTCAATTATTTTTAAAACTACGGGTGTGAGTCCTGTAGCTTCATTCAGCACATTTTGAAGAATTCCATGAATGAAAAATATCGTACAAAAACATTCACAAACACTAAATGAAAATATCCTGTAGGTAAATAAAAAAAAAATATATATAACACTTTTTTCTACTATTTTCACTTTATGAGTCTGTGAAGTTTACATTTCCATGCTGTACAGTTGCCAAAAAAGGTATTGTGACAAATCTTGATAGAAATTTAACCCTAGTAATATCCACAACTATTTGTATAT